>JAQGAS010000352.1:0-58358 GCA_034686365.1 Pachymerium ferrugineum | reverse complement strand
AGACGACAGTTGAAGGAACTTTAATTAACTTCACCATTGACGTTGTAAAGCAACTAGAGGTACGTGAAAATAAGAACCCACCCATTGAAATTAACTCAAGTGATGAGATGCCAGCAGACCAGCCGTTCATAGAACACAGGAATTCAACGTTTAAAAAGACACCTGCGAGTCATTCTGCGCAATACGACGTGATAAAAGTTTTAAAATCGTTGGAGAAAACCTTGCTCCAACAGCATAAGAAACAGATGAGACGTTTGACGCGTCTTCAAAACACGTTGGAGAAAACCATGAGTGATAATATGCTGATGACCGCACCGGCGCAAATGAATGAGAAAGAGGAACAAAATTGTCCCGAAATTGAGAAAATCATTCATAAGATGAGCGACAATTTGGAAAGGGATCATAAGGACATTCAACAGAACGTTGGATTATTGCAACATCAAATGTCTCTAGACATGGGGTCCGGTTTAAGAGCGATGCAATTGGATATTCTGCAGTGCACGCGATCGGTCACTGAACTACATAGAAGTCTCAGTAAATATTTGATTTCTTATGAATTATTTTACATCATTAGTCTTAATATGGTTTTTGCCCTCTACAGAAATGTCATCATATTTTTTTTTTAAACTTGAAATATAATGTTGTTTTTGTTTTACAGTTGGAATGCACAAACAAAAATCAGACAAATTAATTGATATAAATATGATGCAACAAGATGAGGCATCACTCTTAATGTTCAACAGACACCCAAAACCAATTGGAATAGAAGACGGTTATTTACAAGAAATGCCAGTCCCTAGCATGCAAGTTGTTTCTGCTGTTTTAAATGGCCGGCCACGTAGTTGCGCAGAAATTTACCACAAGGGGTATCAGAAAAGTGGCATTTTTAGCATTTGGCCAGTATTTAACTCTTCTGCTAGACTTCAAGTTTATACATATTGTGATATGGAGACTGAAGGTGGCGGTTGGACCGTAAGTTTAAAAACAGAATTCTTAAAGGAGGAACCTAACTACTACTTTTTTTTTCAGGTCATTCAAAGAAGAGGTAACTACGGCTCTCCTGAAAATTTCACCCGAAAGTGGTCCGTGTATAAAAGAGGGTTTGGTCACGTTAGTCGTGAATTTTGGCTTGGTTTGGACCCTATACACGCTTTGACTCATCAGGATCGTGTGGAACTTCGCATTGAAATCGTTCCGTGGAATGACGATAAACGTTACGCCAAGTACAATATATTCGAAATAGCTGACGAAAAAGATTTATACCGTCTTACGGTTGATAATTTTACTGGGGATGTCGAAGACTGTTTCAATTATCACAATGGATTCGCATTTTCTACAATTGACAGTAACAACGCTGGGCACATTTCCCGTCGTTGCGCCGAAACCCAGGGCGAAGGTGGGGGTTGGTGGTATGACAATTGCTACCGGGTCAAACTTAACTCTAAATACTACACCCAAGGTGATGTTGACAGAGGTCAAGGCATACAGTGGCGATGTTGGAAGGGTTATTGGTATTCTATGAAACACGTGGAAATGAAAGTAAGGCCCCATTGTTTCCCAGACACATGTAAAACCAACGAAATGTGAAAAAACATTTTTACTCCATTCAATGCGCAACTGTAAACTTATAAAAATCATTCATTAGTTACGAAAGTGTAAAAATATTTCATATTGAAATCACAAATTGAGAACGCTACATGTTTGTTAAAGTAAAAACAATCTTTCGTATTAAAACAATTGTCCGTTTTGAATAAATACATCGTTAAAACGACACAACACTTGAGCACAAGTTTTCATAAAATGAGCAAGGCTGCGTCGAATTTTCGTTTTTGCCCAATAGTCAAATGGAAGAATATAGAGCTTAATGGAATAATACATAAGAAAAGCAAACGCTTTAAGTAATTTACACAATCTTTTCTTAGAACTTGGCGAAAAATTCTTGGGAATGCATAGTCGAAACAGCGTTTGCAAATTCAATAGTGACGCGATCCAGCCATGTCTCTCGGTTTGGGTAAATGCATCCACCTTCAAAATAGCCTAAATGTCCACCATGTTTGGTCAATATAAATACAGAACCTTTGTGGGAATCTAAGCATAAAATATTTAAAACACTTGAAAATAAATATGGACATTTCATTAAAATAAGCTCTTACCAACGAATTTTTTAGGCGCAGCCCAGAGATTAGGAGGCACAAGTGGATCATCATTGGAATTAATAAAAAGCATAGGTGTAGAGATCTGGAACAAACCTCAATGTAATGCCAAATAATTTTTTACACAACTATATTTACTTCATTCATGTATGTAGCACAGCTATTATCTTTGTAAAATTCTGCTAACGACTGATATCCGCCTACTCTTCTAGTGTACAATTCGTCAAATTCAACCAGAGTTTGAGCAGCGAAAATTTTTTTCTCATCCAATCCGTAACGTTGCTTTACATCTTTATGCAAAAGTACATCTTGATAACGAGCAAGTAAACCTTTCATCGTCTCAGTTATACACCAAAGATATAACCGGCGGAGATTTTCCCACTGAATTAATAGTGGTTGAGCTCTAAAAATTGAAAAATGTGTCATTAAAATTTCAAGTAATTTATTTAAATTAACGATTAACCTTTGAGCATCGTATCCTTGACACACTGATACTCCACAAACGATGCGATCAGATCGCTTTCGTTTTTCACCAAGATATTTCGTAATTATATTACCACCTAAACTAAACCCTACTAAAATTATCGTGGTGTTCGCATAAACACGAAGCAGGTATAGTATCATTTGATGATATTCCTCCGTTCCACCTACGAGTGAAGAATCATGAATGAGTCATCATCGCGTGAATGGGTTTATTGATTTACCGTAAGTAAAAATGCGAGGCGTGGATAATTTAACGTCGGATAAGACACCAATGTGATTCAGCACCGCACATCGATAGCCATTATATTGTGCATTTTCGACGAATGTTTTAATGTACAAGCTTTCACTGGAATTCGCAATTCCAGGGCATATAGCCAAAGTGCAATCATCTGAACGGGAAATAAAAATTAAAGTAGAGCAATCAATCGAATAGAACTAATAAAGCTCACTTTTTTCAGATTGCGGAAGCGATGATTCGTAAATGTCAAACGTGGCAGTAGCACCATCTGACAAAACTACACTACACCTTTCGTTTTTCAGAAACGGGCAGTGAATTCGACCAATAATTCCGTGAATTATTGTTTGAAGATGTCCACTTCGTCCCCATAATGATGGAGGTGTGTAACTATCAAATAGAAAAAATTTATTAAATAATATAAACAATATGGAACTACAAATATGTAGTTCCGGACTGGCGATGTCACAATTATATTTAAATAGTTATATCATCTACAGATAAAACTCGTTCTTAAGTTCGGTTATTTGATCCTTACAAAACTTCAAATTCCGATAAACATTCGAAAATAAATTTATCCATCCTCACCACAAACTTTCCCTGGCAAGGAATAATTGAGTTATCGTACTCTTAACTTTTTATTATCAATTAAGTCTTGTTCCATTACGTTCGACTTAAAAGGCTTAATTGACTAATAACACCAGGAAAAAATGAGTCAGAACCAATTTACTTATATAACAAACTAACCTGTCTATCAAGTTACGTCGGAGAAAAATTCATCCACAGTATAACTCCGTAGTTTAAAATTTTATTTTTAATTATAAACCAAGCTTAATTTTACACGTATAATACTTACACTTCTGAAAGGCTGGGGCATGCTTTCAAAAGGGCGTCTAAAAATTTAGAGTCACTGCCGTACAAAGTTGGTTTTTCAGGAATATTAGCTAGATTAAATAGTCTCGCCAAAATGCATAGTATTAGAGCGGTTATGAATAAGAGAAATGCCGACATAATGGCTGTGAACAGGGCTTCACATCTAAACCTAATCTGATGTGCCGGCGTCACCTCGCTGCTATCGACTGCTGGCACAAGATTGTGCTTTGAACTGAATCCAGTGGCAATGGGCGATGCGTAGGCGAGACTCGTGGAAGAGATGTACTGAACGTTTTGGGCGCATTGGTCTATCGACAGACAGTAAATGTAAACAAACCGGTGAAAGTTTTCTAAAATTGACACAAGAGGCCGTGCAAGGACGTCGATTAAGTCAGTGTGTAA
Organism: Pachymerium ferrugineum; assembly: GCA_034686365.1. Lineage (NCBI taxonomy): Eukaryota > Metazoa > Arthropoda > Chilopoda > Geophilomorpha > Geophilidae > Pachymerium > Pachymerium ferrugineum. The sequence continues at coordinate 54,212 of JAQGAS010000352.1, read as the reverse complement.
ACGTTGCTAGGATACTAGCATCAAAACCATGCTCCTTTTGGATTTTGAATGAGTTCATTCCATCTACTAGGTAATTATTTTTGTTGGCTAGTTAATAAGTAATTGACTGTTTTATTTTTTTTAATTTTTTGGTTTTATATTTATTGATTATTATTTTTTTTGGCTCTAAATTCGGTCTATTTTGTTTATGTTTGTTTTTATTTTACTGTATTGATTCGTAACATTCTGCTTGCTTGTCTATTTTTAAGCTTTGTAAGATTCTATATGCGGTCACAACCACAAAGGTAGATACGAGGGTTGTCATTTTATATTATCTTTTTTTATATAAATTTTTAATTGTAGTTAACGAATGGGTGAAGAAAGTGGCAGCTCTCACACGAAAACATTAAGCAGTAGACACAGAAATGCGAAATCGGAGAGCAACAAAGACCCGTCAACAACTCTTTCTGATAATTTTAATATATTTTCATTACCAAATGACCTGTCTTTGAAAGTTAGTATTTATTTAATAAGTTTGATTTAAGTAGTTTGTGTAAATAACAGTAACTAACCATTAATTTAACTTTTTTTTTTAAAGCTTAGTGATGTTGAAGACGATGAAGTTGAAAGTTTGATGGCGCCCAGTGTCGAAAATGAAGAACTTGAATCGGTAACATATGAATTATTAATTTTTTCATCAAAATTATATTAAATAAATTACTGAATTCAGGAAATTAGAGATGAAAATTATCGATTGAGAAAAATGCTGAGTGAAAAGGAATTGGAAATCAAACAACTGAAAAAGAAATGTAACGAATCAGCTCATACAAGTAAGCTTATAAATTTTTAAAAAAGACTATTTTAGTAATTAATCAATATAGGTATAAATTTACCGAGTGATGTAGCTGCAATTAAAATTGTTGAATTGTCAAGGAAAATCAGAGACATGACAGTTGAGTTGGAAAAAGAGAAAACCAAAAATATGCAAATGCAAAGAAATATTAGAGATCTTGAAAATAGAGTAAGTGCATTCATCTACGTATTGCAATAATAATAACAATGTTCACATTTTTTTCAGGCACGTGTCGACGGTAGTAGCCTTCCAAAGCCGGAAACGGAGAGAGAATCTAAAGTAATTTTCCAATGAAAATGAAACTTTTGAATTTTAATCACAGATGCTTTACATTACAGAGTGAAGTGAATAGCGAACTGCAAGAAAAGTTGAATATATCAAACTTAAAATTATCTGAATGTCGAAACACGTGCCAAGCATTAAAAAAAGACCTTAAAATGGCTCATAAAGTAAATTGATATTTTTGTTTTGCTATTTTTTTATTATGATCTAAAATTACTTTATTTGCAGGTATTGTTACAGGAAGTCGGTGATGGAGTGGCCATGCAAGCAGCGCTCAGCGGAAGTGGATGGCGAGGTCGTGCGCAACAAATCATATCATTGCAAAACAAAGTAATCAAAAATTCAATATATTTTCATTATAAATCAATATCATCTGTATAAAAAAAAAGAAATTCGCAGAAAAACTATTTTTTACTCGAAATACCTTTCTAATCCATTTCTACTTAAATGTCAAGGTTATGATTTCAAAATTTAATCGCTGCATTACATTATTTGTGCTATTCTGGGAGTATAGATCACGGAATTGAAAGAGCAATTGGAAAAACGAAAGAGTAATAATGCTGGCGATGAACTAAAAACATTTCAAGTAACCAGCACTACCGGAACGGTTGATACAAAACACAGAGATAATATTAAAAGATTAGAAAAAGACCGCAAAGATGAAAATGAGGTTAAACAACTTTTAAAAAAATTAACTTAATCGCATAGTAGAAAGAAGTGAAATTTCAGAAATTACTGGAAAACCTGAAATTATACGAGTCAGAACAGCAGCAGCTGAAAGAAAAATTACTTGCAACCAAATCTCGAATTCATATATTAAATAACGAAAACCAAAAGTTAAAAGCACAAATTTCGGCTCTGATAACTAAAGGGGAACACGATGATGAGTTGATTCGTGCATACACGGTATTGTTTACAGAGTACCCCGAAAGTTAATTTCCCTGCATGGATCTCACAGTGGAATTTGTTATAGGAACAAATGTCTGTGCTGAAAAATGCACAAAAGCAATTACATTCCTTTCAAGAGAATGAACACGATATTAATAGGGTGCGGAAAGAGCATTTAGAGGAAATTGAAAAACTACGGAAGGTGATAAGTGACAGAGAAGAACAGATTGTTAATCTGCAAGATGAATTTCGTAATAAAGTAATTTTAAGTATAAGATGAACATCAAATTATTAGTCAAGAGCAGTCATTAACATCTAAAATTAATGCTAATGTGTTCACAGAGAACTCAATCACGGCGGAGTGTGGTCTCGCTTTCACCGCAAGGACCTAGTTCAGCACCAGTTATTAGGTAGTAATGACTATTATTGCAATATTCTTGCTAAATTAAATTGAGAACGGGTTTATCAGGTCAATAGGTAACTATATGGACACGAGTCCATTATCGAGACGGGGCTTTAGATCCTCTGACGCACTGAGTGAATCTAGAAATGGAATTCTTCCAGAACTAAATGCTACCGACGATCCTCCTAACGAAATAGAAGAGTTGCACGTTATGTGCCACGAATACCGCACAGTAGCTCAAGCTGCACAAGTAGAGAAAGAGAAACTACTAGAATTAGTAACGGTTTTAAACAAGAGGTAAGAGCTGCTTATGAAAAGACATTAGATTTCCTGGTTTTGTTGTATGTAGGGTCGACGAAGCGATTGCGCGGGCTTTAGCTGCAGAAGAACGTATCCATGAAATTCAGTTGAAAAACGTGCAGCTTGAAAAACAATCGGAAAAGGCTAGTCTTGAAGCTAGTGGAAGAGGAGGAAAACGTTCAACACTGACAACCTTACGAACTGCGAGCGAGTATAATCCAACAGTCATAGAATTGAAATCAAAGTTAATATCTGAAATTACTGTTATGATGTGGTAAACTAAAGATGATATTTCTTTTAGTATTCGTGTTTTAGAAGAAGAAAAAGAGACGCTGCAAAACACTTTACAGAATTTACTTAAAGCCAAAGAAGATGATTTAAAAATTTATCAGGAAATAATCAGCCATGCGCAAGATATATTTACCAAAGGACTTCATAAGCATAATGATAGATAAGTTGTTCCTAAATGTTTGTTGTAATTTTGAATAAATATTTTGTAACTTTTTCTGTGAAACTTGAGAATTTTTATTTCTAATAAATTTGATCATACAGAAATCTTTTACTGGTTCGGCTATTCTACAAAATAAACTAATCATTTCAATTTTTATTCAAGGAAACAGTTGAAGATTTTACGAAATTTTGCCGTCTAATTTTTTGAAAGTACATGCAAATTAATTCAATAATTTCAATTATGCAAAACGCATTGACACCGACCCATAAACTTAAATTTCCTCCAACTAATCCGAAAAAATCTGAAAGCTGAATGCGACAAAGTTATAAAGAAATATCATTTTACCCTCTTCAAATTGCAAAACATACTGAACATTTCGGTTTTTCTGTCACTTTCAGGTAGTCAGTTGTCGCCAGCATGACTTCAATTACAGTTACATTCACGGCGTATCTGTAAAGTATATCTACAGTATATTGTTCACTGCTATCGACAAATGATTTTAATACTCGTTAAAAAGTGTAGCGGCTGCTGAAAGTTTAAATTCTTCATTTGCCTCATTATCTATTGTGGGCTACAAGAAATTATCTTATTACAATTAGAACTATTTAGCCAATAAAACTAACCTTAAGTAAAGAAAATGTTACTTCTGAAGTCGATAACTGTGGATTTCTATAAGTTATGTCATTAATAATTTATATTGTATAATGGATTAGCTTCCCAGCATTACCTGCAGGGTACAGGGCAAGAACAACTAGGTGAAGATACTACTTCACGATCAACTTTACAAAATAAAAATAAAACATTAAAAAACCCAATACAAAGTGTACTCCAAGTTTAACTTCTTACAGGGACAGACTGTTAAATTCGGATATTTTTCTTTGTATTTTAATAATGAGTGTAATGGTATATTTGGATTTAAACAAGGACTATTCTTGTTAGACATTTCTTTGTTATATTGACACTTTATCAAACATTCCTAAAATTAAAAGCATTGAATTATGGAACCAAATACAGATGTAACTATTAAACTACTTCCGTCGTGTATTTATAAGGTGTTAAATCGGTATTGTACAAAATACTAGGCATCTGCGCAATTGCGTCGTCTTTATCCAAACATTTTGTGTATTTTTTAACTTGCTTAAGACTCATCATCTTCTGCTTGATTCAAAATGAATTTCTTCTCTATAAGTTAGTTTAGATATTATTGCTTACCCCAGTTACGAATACTTTGATGTGCATTTTAGGAAGCAAATAAATTATTTTTTCCGGTTTTGAAATTGGCGGAACTCCTGTTGGATGAATTAAGAGAACAGCGTGATTTTCATTGATTAACTTTGATCGACTTAGAATATCCATATCCATTATTACAAGTAAGCCTGAAAATAACCACACTATAGGTGCGTATCATCATATATTTAATTTCACTATTACTTTCTCCAGCTTTCGCTTTGTACATTCTACTTTCATTAAAACCTGGGTTAAAAGTCATACATTTTCCGTGATGAAGATTAACCGTTTTTAGAAACATACTTCTATCCTTCAAAATGTACAATTTATAATGAATAATACAACACATATCTTACGAAAATAAAGTCGCCTATTTATTCCGTTTGAGTTGCATACTGAACTTCAAGAAGTTTCTCGTTTTCGTGTACCTCTATTAATTTTGACATGCTTTAACAAATAATATTGATGATACGGCTGATAAAAAAGTAGAGTTCACTCTGAGATAGCAAAACTCCTCAAACGGAGTAAATTGAAGGCTTTCATTTTTTTATGAGCGTATATTAACTTGGAAAATGCACGGGCCATGTTTCCATTTGCAGTATTTAATAAAGCGCGAGTTTCCAAACACATTTTGAATTTTTTTGTCATCATTGAAATTTAAAATATCGTTCATAATTTTTACTCGATAGTTTTTTAAAATCTGAAAAAGAATATTTTTTGTAACTTTAAATTTAAAATTTTTTTAAAAAACTTACCATCTCGGTGTTGCTGTAAGCTTCACTTGTAAGATTTAAAATTTCTGCTTCAGCTTTTTCAGCTGTAGCATGTAATGATGAGTACTCCAATTCGGAAATTTTTTTGTCAAAGCCTAGCAGAATGTTTGGGCAAATAGTGACAGCAGGAAAAGTTATCTCGGGTTTGGAACGGAAAGCTACTACTTGAACTACGGCATCTCTGAAATTTTAATATTTAAATTAATTTTAGTATTTTTGATTTGAAAAATGTGCAAAATTAATACTCAAAAAAGCTTGTAAGTGCATCCTTAGACTGCAAAATAGCGATTGCAAGTCCAACAAGGGTAAAAGTTAACCAAATAATTTTCCAAATAAACGTTTTGTGGTTAACCCATTGAGCAACTCCTGGAATGGTTGTGCGGGCTAAAAAGTCGGTGAAGTTTTCAGGTTCAGGATATTTGTTTTCTAAATTTAATAACATTGATAAAGGAGAATAAACACGTTAGTAAATAATTACTTGGAACTCTATGTAATACATGTTGATTCTGGAAGTTATGCACTGTTTTAACTAAAGGCGGTTTATAATGGTAATGAGGTGATCGGATGAAAATTGGATAACGTAAGCCATCTCTTGGAATTAACATCTTGGAATAGACAGTTAGGTGAGAAATGTTATGCTGTACTTAGTTAACATTTTAAGGCACTTACCTTATTTCCACTATAACTTATGGTTGATCTGGGTTAATTGGTTGCACTCTGCCTAAGATCAATATGAAGTGATGGGACTTAAGAAATCATTAATGTTTACTAAATTATTATCTTCTTTAATGGCTTACTAATAGGAATCTAATTGAGTCAAACAGTTTGTTACTATGACTTTACAATCATTTCTTATGCTGGAAACTCCCTAAATCGTACGTAGTCTGCATTCAATTATTTTTCATTCAATTTTTATTATTCATCCTAAGACATTAATTTAATAATTTATAGAAGGTGATAAGAAGAAAAAAAATTTACAATTAAAGTAAAGTGCAAGTAATTTACAAGTTTTAAATTTTCAGTATATGGTGCGTCTATATTTTTGAATAACCATGACAAGTAACTCAATAAGTTCAACCAAGCATAAGACGTTAGCTCCAACCCAGAGACTTAAATTTCCACCGAGACCAGTGGTCGAAACAAAATTTATATGCGTAATGAAATTATTACTAATACACTTACAGAATACATGGGTTTTTCAGATACTCGCGTGTAATGTATTTTCTAAGGGATATGGCTCCAAATTATAACGCAACAGTTAATAGAGGTAATAACGAAATATATAAAAACTATAAAAAAGAAATATATATATATAAAAGCCATAAAAACCAAATATAAAAAAGCTATAAAACCTTTGGTTATCTTCAGAAGTAATTGTAATTGTTCACTATTGAATAACACTATTGAACATGTGAGGAGAATATTGTCAATGAACTAAAAACATCTCAACTGATCAGCGCTTACAACAAAAAAATCAAGATAAAAGATTAGAAAATATACTGCAAAGATGAAAATGAGGTTAAATAACAATAAAAATTAACGAAATTGCATAGTAGAAAGAAGTGAAATTTCAGAAATTACTGGAAAACCCTGAAATGATACGATTCACTGCAGCAGCAGCTGAAAGAAAAATTCATATATTAAATAACGAGAACCAAAAGTTAAAAGAATAAGTTTCGGCTCTGATAACTAAAGTATGAAGCACCCCGAAAGTTAACTTCTCTGCATGGTGGAGTTAATAAAAAAAATACAAAAGGCGCCAAAGCGCGTTTCAAAAGAATGAATATGATGCCAAAACAGATTTCTCTTTCTAAAAAGCGCCAAGAATTAATATTCATTTAGACCCGAATAAATGTTTTAAATATCCAAAATATCATGTTGCGCCATCTGCTGCTATTAAATGCTCAGATGATCGATTATTTTATCCAACCTCTCGTCGTTCCTATGGAAGAAATATCATGGAACTCAGATTTGACCAGGAAAAAGTAAGCGATAAATTTCCGTTCATTGCGCGCGTGACAGTTCCGGGCTTGTTAATAGTCGTTTAAATTTGAAGGTGAAATGCTGTAAATAGGAAAAACGTGCCACAGTTACCGTTGAATTCAACATCCTTGACCATACACATCGTAAGTTTGGCGATTTAAAAGTCGGTTTGAGTTTGATCGGATAAGGAATTACGAGGAAAACTTGTTGCAGTGATTGAGACGGACCTTTCGGACAGTCGGACATATTAACTTTTTAACAGAAATATAACTTCATCAAAAGCAGAATAAACTTCTGGTGCTATTACGAAGAAAAACTTGTTGCAGTGATTGAGACGGACCTTTCGGACAGTCGGACATATTAACTTTTTAACAGCACACGTCATTAACAGAAATATAACTCATCAAAAGCAGAATAAACTTCTGGTCCTGCCAAATCTCGGCCATGGAAGCGCGAAGATTAATTACGGTAAGAAAAAATCATTTATTATTACTCTTTGGTTATATTTATTCCAACATAAGGTAGACCGTTTGTCCTATTTTACACTTTCAACAAGTTCGGGCGATACGATATACTTGTAGTTACATGGGAAGGGAATATAAATAACTTTTTCAGCTAACTGAAATTTACTACCGCTTACAATACGTACTTAAATTACTACAACAATCATATTGAAACGTTTTGCTACTGTTGATCAAGTTTGTCCTTTTTGATTGATATCAAATTTTCCGCCTAAGTTTTTGATAAAAAATTACCAAAAGTTCAACAATCTCAATTAAACACAAAGCGTTGACGCCAACCCACAAACTCAGATTTCCTCCAATGAGACCAAAAACATCCGAAAGCTAACAAAACATAATTTTATACACTCATCTTTTTATTGCTACTTAACTTACAGAATATTTCAGTTCCTCCCGAACGTGCAAGTATTCTTGTTTAGCTGTCATCACCTCAACCTTTGTGATATCCTTATTAATTCTGGAATAACAATCAACATAAATTATTTTTTATAATCTTTTAGACAGAATTGTACTCATTAGAAAGGGTAGCAGCTTCAGAAAGATTCGCTTCATTTCCTGGTGGTGCAGTCTTAAAAATTATCTGATGTGTAAATATATATTCATGTTGCTGCATGTTTGAATGGTGACTTACTTTTACTATAGAGTACGTAATATCTCTTGATGATAATATATACTTCCTACAAAAACAGTAGGTTGAGGTTCAGTAGGTTGACTACATCAGTATTCGGTATACACTTACTTGCAGTATGAAGGGCAAGTACAATCTGAAGGTGTAGGTGATGTACGGTATTTACCTAAGTTTAAGAGGTTTTAATATTTGCTTTTTACATAATTAAAACTCTAAAATACTAGTGGCTAAGCAGATGTTTAAACCTGGATTCTTTTTTCTTATTTCAAGCAAATGATGCAACGGTATGTCAGGGTTGAGACAAGGTTGTTTTTCTCTAGTCATTTGCTTATGAAATAGACAACTTCTTTCACATTCCTATAAAATACAATATTAGATATACCACTTAAGATATAGTCGTATCTCACTACTTGAGTAGTGTATTTGTACGGCGTATGCTTGGAGTAATAATATTCACTAAGCTTTTGGGCATCGGGATGGGTTTCGTCAATACATTTCTTAATCTTCTTAACCTTAATACTATTTCGGACTTTCTATTCAATTAAAAAAGAAAATAGTGCTGTCAAATATTTATTAGTTTAAGCTCACCCCTGTGACGAAAAGGCGAATGAACTGTTTGGGCAAAAGATAAATTAACTCTTCTGGTTTTGGAATAGGTGGAACTCCAGTTTCGTGAATCATTAGAATAGCATGATTGGAGTTAATCAACTGCATTCGACTTAAGGCATTCATATCCAACACTAAAACCAATGCTGAAGTATTTTTATGAGTCTAAATGCCAGAGTAATTAATTGAAGAATACCATACCTTCTCCAGGTTTTGTTTTTAAAAGCTTACGTCTATTAAATCCGGGATTGAATGTCATGCATTTACCATAATGAAGAGATATAGTTTTATAAAACATGTTTCGATCATTAAGTGTGCAATCTTCTTCATTCCAACTACAGTATTTAATGAATTGGGAACTTCCATAGACGTTTTCAATTCTTTGTGCATCGTTTATATTCAGTATTTCATTCATGACATTTGTGCGGCTTTGAGGTATCATCTAAAATAGGCACAGTGCTTTCATACTTTGCAATATTTGAAGTTAGAGGACTTACGTTGTTTCTTTCCTGAGTGTAAGTCAAGTCATTTTTAACTGTTGCTTTAAATTTCCTTTCTGTTTCGTTCGCCATTGCCAGTATTTCTGGTTCAATATCTGAAAGGTTTTTGTCAAAGTCTACCAAAATATTGGTGCAGACCGTAACAGCAGGAAAAACCATTTTAGATTTAGATTTGAAAGATATCACTTGAACAACTTCATTGCTGAAATTTTTAAGTATTTACTGTTTTAGCTTATTACGAGATTTCAAAATAGAATTACGCAAAGTATCCTCTGAGAGCACCAGTGGATTGCTGAATACCAACTCCAAGACCAAATAAAGTGACAATTAACCAAATAATTTTCCAAGGAATTGAATTGTGATTAACCAATTGCGCGACCCCAGGGATTGTGGTTCGTTTTAAAAATTTCTGGAGATTTTCGTTCAAATGATCGCGTTTTCTTATTTTTCTCAATCTAACAAAATTTTGTTCTGAAATACGCAATACTTAATTGAGTGCACTCTGTTTTGGAATTCAGGGTATATTGTCAAATACTCTTAATGATGTAACTATCTCGACCAGTTTGGAAATTATGAGGTGATCTGGTAAAAATTGGATAATGTAAGCCATCTCTTGCAATTAACATCTTGGAATAGACAGTTAGGTGAGAAATGTTATGCTGTAAACATTTAAGGCACTTACCTTATTTCCACTGCAATGTATAACTTATGGTTTGATCTGAGGTAATTGTTTGCACTCTGCCTAAGATCAATCTGAAGTGGTGGGACTTAAGAAACCATTAATGTTTACTAAGTTATTATCTTCTTTAATGGCTTACTAATGGGAATCTAATTGAGTCAAACAGTTTGTTACTATGACTTCACAGTCATTTCTTAGGCTAGAAACTCCCTAAATCGTGTCTGCATTCAATTACCACTTTTTATTATTCATCCCAAGACATTAATTCAATAATTTGTAGAAGGTGTAAGAAGAAAAAAAAATTTCAATTAAGGCAAAGTGCAAGTAATTTACAAGTTTTAGATTTTCAGTATATGGTGCGTCTATATTTTTGAATGACTATGACAAGTAACTCAATAAGTTCAACCAAGCATAAGACGTTAGCTCCAACCCAGAGACTTAAATTTCCACCGACGAGACCAAAAAGATCAGTGGTCTAAACAAAATTTACATTCGTAATGAAAAATATTGCATTATTACTAATACACTTACAGAGTACATGGGTTTTTCAGATACCCGCATGTAATGCGTGGATGGAACATAAACTTCAACTATTGCAACATCCATTGCAAACCTGCACCAATAATTTAATATTGTAGAAAATTAAATTTTTTACGATAAAATGTAGTTTACTTATTGAATTTTTTCGCTGAATTAGGAAGAGAATCCATATCATTATTTGCAGGAGTCTGCCGTTTTAAAAGATACAATGTTGTAAATGTATAAATTTGAAGTAAAAGAGTTTACAGTACCTTCAGTACAGAAAAAGTTACTGATTCAGGATTTAACATTGGTTCTCTACACAGTATAATCCAATTGTGTTAATTAACTAATTTATTATATAAATGGAAATATTTACTTGCAAGGTTTCCTACATTTGCATTTCTTAGATGTGCTAACACTTAGAAAATCTTTAAAATTGTGGTAGGGTAATTTTAAAGTGGAAGATTACGAAGTTTGCAGAACTTACCACTATAATTGCAGATGGGTAAATTCGGATGTTGCTCACCCTTTTTAAGCAAAATGGGTAAAGGCATGTTAGGATCCAAACAAGGGTCCTTTGATTTTAACATCGTATATTGAAATCGACAACTCATCAAACAACCCTTTGAGATGAAAGAAAAAAAAATTGAGGTCTCTTTCAAGCGGTTAAATGCAATTTTTACGTCGTAGCTGTAGTTGTAGGGAGTTCTCTCAGTGTAATAAAATTCATTTCGTCCTTCAATAGGAATACTATCGGTGTCCACACATTTCTTGATGTGTTTAGCTTGAACTCTATTCGTGAAAATCTGTACATGGCATCAAAATGATGAAAGCATAAGATCCTTACTTCAAAATATTTAGCATTACAGATAGGGTGTCCACAAAGTGTCGGGTGGGGTACCCATTCCCAAATCACGTATTCCAAGTCATATTCCCCCACTAATTACACTATAAGATACCACGAGCCCTACACTTTGTAGATAGTCCTCGCAGGTATTGTGCTTTCTTGATACTTACACTTTTAACGAATACTTGAACAACAGTTCCAGGAAATAAATGAATTACATGTTCAGCTTTTGGAATAGGCGGAACTCCTGCCGGATGTACAATTAGTATTCCGTAATTTGAGTTTATGGGTTTCAATCGACTTATAACATTCATATCCATTACAACAATTAAACCTACCAAAGAAATAAGATGTTTTTGTTGTTGCAGTTTCTTTCAATATATTCATTCACTTGCCTTCTCCAGCTTTTGCTTTCTTGATTTTAGATTCCTCTAGCCCAGGGTTGAATTTCATACACTTTCCATAACGGAGGTAAGTTGTTTCTACAACTACATTCTTGTCACTGTAATCAAGATGTTGTTAAGACTTGTTTTTCAAAAATAATCAAATATTGTTATAGTGACTTGAAGTTGCAAGGTTGGTTTTTAATCCGGCAGTGTGTGAATAGAATATCATTCCCAAATACGTTTGCAGCTCTATTCAAATCATTCCAACTTTTAAGTTCATTCATAATGTCAGTGCGGTATTTGCGTAAAATCTAAAAATTGGTACATTTTATCTTGGAAATAATTTAAAATTGAAATTCCTACTTCGGCTATACTTCTATAGTCAAGATATTTTGATTTGATAAATGCTACGTCCACCTTGTTACATTTTTCTCTTATTGTAGGTTCAATTAACGAGAAACTTTTATTATAATCAACGAGAATATTAGTGCAGAATGTGAGTGCGGGAAATCTTATCTTCTCTTTTGTCTCGAAGGATATCAATTGAACGACAGCGTTACTGTAATTGGTGTATATGTGATTTAGATGGGGTAATGTTTAAAAGAAATTACTTACTCAGTGTAGCTTAAAATAGCGAAAGCTGATTGCTGACTAGCAATTGCTAGTCCGCAAAGTGTCACAATTGCCCAAATAATTTTCCAAGCGAAAGATCTGTGGTTAAACCATTGAGACACCCCTGCAATCGTTATGCGGGAAAGAAAATCCTTTATGTTTTCAGGATAAAAGAAGCGATTTTTCCAAGTTGGTTGTTTAACTACTATAAATTTTGATTTGTCTTTTTTAGTGTTAAACATAAATACAGTTTTTGTTAACTTACTTTTAATCGGATATTTTATCGTTCGCCGTATTATATGTGTATTTCGTAAGGCAAAGGATCTGTAACGGACATTACTTTTGTGCATCATATTTGAAATCAACACTTTTTGTGCATCGCACCTGTCTTTTTCTTTAGGTAATTAGAGACAAAAGTTGTTGATAAGGTCGGAAACACAAAGCGGCGTCGTTTTATCATCAGCACGAATAAACTCGTTTTTGAGGTAAGCGGAAGACCAATCTTCATTTACTCGCACGAGTAATAAAACATCGCCGCCTTGAGTTTCCGGCGTTGAACGGTCTTTTGGATGGATGAGTTAACAATTTCGCAGTTAGTAATTTCTGATTAATGGGTTTGAACGTAAGGTAATAGATTGCGATAAGACATAACGCTTTTTGTGGAAGTTAATTTATGAGTTTTCAGTTATGGGATAATAGACCCCGAATAGAACTGTAATTAATAAGGCTTGGAAGGCTTGAATTGTATTGCCTTCTACACTTAGCATCAACCCCTTGGTACCAGGCGCGGGCCGCCAGCCCAGCCTGGTGCTGCTCATCTTCTCACTCTCACTCACTCACTGCCCATTCACATTCGTAGGAAAGGAGTCAGAGGGGTGAGTAGGGAAAGTGGTGAAAGCACTGTGACTAGTTTGTCATATTAATAGATAAGTTTTAGAAATAAAGACGTGTTTATATTTCGAGATCTTTATTCTACAATAAGTGAGGGCAGTTTTCTATTTTTGTAAACTAATTCAGGTTTAATAGACAATTACAATATACCTGCTTTACCATCAATATTTAAATTAAGTATAAAATTTAGATATTCATTATGGTGCGTCTATTTTTTTGTAAAATCATGACAAATAACTCAACAAGTTCAACCAGGCATAGGACGTTAACTCCAACCCACAGGCTTAAATTTCCACCAACGAGCCCAAAAAAGTCTGTGCTCTAAAGAAAATTGACAATCATCATTAAAATATACATCATTTTAATATCAATGGACTCACAGAATACATGGGTTGTTCAGATATCCGCATATATTGGGTAGATGGAACGTAAACTTCAACCATTACAGCATCCATTGCATACCTGTATCATAAATTTAAAATTGTACGAAATTAAATTTTTAAAGGTAGTTTGGTATAATTTACTTATTTAACTTTTTGATTGAATTGGAAAGAGAGTCTATATTGTCATTTGAAGAAGTCTGCATTTAAAAAATATGATGTTGCTTCTATAAATTTGAAATTAATGAATTTACCCTCAGTGTAGAAAATGTAACTAATTGGGGATTTAACATTGGTTCTCTAAACAATATAATTGAAATTCAATTCATGAATTTCTGTGTATCTAGCAATATTTACTTGCAAGGTTGGCTACATTTACAATCCTTAGGTGTACTAGCACTCTGAAAATCTACAAATGTGATACATTATATTAACGTAAGATTACAAATTCAGCAGAACTCACTACTATAGTTACAGATTGGTAAATGTGCAAATTCCTCACTTTTTTTAAGTAAAATGGGCAAAGGGATATTAGGATCTAAACAAGGATCTTCTGATTGCAACATCTTATCTTGAAATCGACAACTAATTAAACAACCCTTTGAGAAGAAAGAATATTGAAGTCTCTTTATGGGATTGAATGCAATAGTTACATCGTAGCTGTAGTTGTAGGGAGTTCTCTCAGTGTAATAAAATTCATTTCGTCCTTCAATAGGATCATTATCGGTGTCCACACATTTCTTGATGTGTTTCACTTTAGCTCTATTAATAACGTTCTATACATATGCCGTCAAAAAGCACGATTAGTATAAGACTCAAAATTTTTGCCATAATAGACTAAATGTAAATGTAAATCACTTACACTTTTAACAAATACTTGAACAACAGTTCCTGGAAATAAATGAATTAAATGCTCAGGTGTTGGAATAGGCGGAACTCCTGATGGGTGTATAATTAGTATTCCATAATTTGCATTTATGGTCTTCGTACGACTTATAATGTTCATATCCATCACAGCAATTAAGCCTAAAAAGAATTTTTTCATTCTTATAAAATGTATACAGATTGACTTGCCTTCTCCAGATTTTGCTTTGTAGATTTTAGATTCGTCTAGTCCGGGATTGAATGTCATGCACTTCCCATAACGGAGAGTAGTTGTTTCTACAACTACATTTGTGTCACTGCAATATCAATATATTATTAGGAGATTTACAAAAACAGAAGTCTTGGTATAGTAACTTGAAGTTGCAAGGTTGGTTTTTAATTCGGCAGTGTTTGAATAAAATGTCATTCCCAAATACGTCTGCAGCTCTATTCAAATCATTCCAACTTTTGAGTTCATTCATAATATCAGTGCGATATTTGCGTAAAATCTAAAAAGTATAACTTTTTATCTAGGAAAAAATTTAAAATTGAAATTCGTACATCGGTTATACTTCTGTAGTCAAGTTTTTTTGATTTGATAAATTCTTCATCCACCTTGTCACATTTTTCTCGAATGGTAGGTTCAATTAATGAGATACTCTTATTAAAATCCACGAGAATGTTAGTACAAAATGTGAGTGCTGGGAATATTAACTCCTCTTTTGACTCGAACGATATCATTTGAACGACAGCGTCACTGCAATTCGGAATATTTTTGATTTTGAAAGGGGAAATGTCTAAACTACTTATACTCTGAGTATCCTAAAAGAGCGCTAGTTGATTGCTGACTAGCAATGGCTAGTCCGCAAAGTGTAACCGTTGCCCAAATAATTTTCCAAGCGAATGATTTGTGATTAAACCATTGCGATACTCCTGGAATCGATGTGCGGGAAAGGAAATCATTTATGTTTTCGGGACAGAAACAACGATTTTTCCAACTTGATTTTTTTATTTCTATAATTTTTTGAATTTTTAGTGTTAAATGTTTTAATAATTTTTGATGACTTACTTTTGATTGGATATTTTATAGTTCTTCTTATTGTATGTGACGTTCGGAAAGCGAGTGGGACGTAGTGAACATTTTTGGGCGTCATATTTGTTAGAAGTTGGGTTTTTCTGTAGGTAATTAGACTGTGGTGGTTTATAAGAGTGATAAACGATTTTATTGCTGGATGAGATAACAAAAATGGAGTGCATTATTGTTATCTTACATTCATTCGCTAATCTTAATATCAGCTTAATGCTTTTGAAGATTTATGAATAACGTTATCAGAAAATGCATTGTGATAAGATATAATGCTTGTGGAGGTTAATTCAAGGGTCATCTCATTATAATTTCGTTAAACAAACATTAGTATAATTATCTTTAATCGTATTCAGCGAATTTAAACAAGATGTGTTTTGAAATCGGGAAAATTATTCAGGTTATTACTAAAACCTGGAATCGAATATTTGGATGAGTCTTAAAATCACAAAACTCATGGCAATCGGGAAAAGCCTTGTAAAAATCAAGGTCAATAGGTGTTTATTAATTAAGTCTTAATTGAAAAGGTTTAGAAAGAATGTGTGAAAGTTACAGTTGTAGTGAAAGGTACGTTTTAAAAACCTATTTAGAGTGTAGGAATTACCGCGGGCCCGTGGCGCAACGGATAACGCGCCTGACTACGGATCAGGAGATTGCAGGTTCGAATCCTGCCGGGCTCGAATTTTTTTTTTTTTAATTTTTCAACTATTTAAATTTTTGATGTTACTTTATTTCAATTTGGAATATTTTTTAAAGTTTATTTCCACGTTTTAAGGTTCCAAGTATAATTTACATAAACGTCTCGTATACATGTCTCTGTTATGAGGATATTCTAAACAATTCCGGCATCTTTTGCCAGACTATAAAAAATGGTTTTTGTATTATTTAACAAATTATTCGGTGAATCAAATTCGACTATTTTTCCTTTGTCTAAGACCATTATACTGAAAAAAAAAATGATAACTAGATATGGGTACTGTTTTTTAAAAACGTCAATTATACCGTGTGGAATCCATAATTGTATTAATCCTGTGAGCAATAGTAATGACTGTACAATCTGCAAACTCTTTTCTGATAGTCGACTGAATTAAATCATCCGTTTCCAAATCTACAGCTGCTGTAGCTTCATCTAAGACAAGAACTTTACTTTTCCGTAAAAGTGCGCGGGCTAAACAAATCAGCTGACGTTGCCCGACACTAAAAAAAATTCAAATCTTAGAACTGAATAAAAGGTAAAAAGTTCTATATATAAAAAAAAAACCTTAAATTTTCTCCACCTTCACTGACTTCATGATTCAAACCATGCGTTAATGACGTCACAAAAGATTTCAGATGTGAATGTTCCAACGCTTGCCAAACATCATCATCTGAGAACTTGCCAAAAGGATCCAAATTCATCCTTAGTGTTCCAGAAAACAGTACAGGATCCTATAAAAAACTTGATTTGATTTTTTTAAAGTTATATGGTATTTTTTACCTGAGGTATAATTGTCAGCCTTGATCGAAGGTCATGTAAACCCATTTCAGTGATATCCGTTCCATCAATGAAAATTGTTCCCTGCGCAGGTTCAATTATCCGAAAGAGCGCTAAAGCTAACGAGGATTTACCTGCTCCAGTTCTACCGACAATTCCTATCTGAGATGTGAATGTAACTAAATGAGGAATTGAATGCTACCACAAAATACCTTTTCTTGTTTATTTATTTCACAGTAAAGATCTGTGAGAACAAGATCGAGCCCGTCCCTGTATCTAGTTGAATAATTTTTGAAAGAAACTGTTCCTTCTTCTGGCCAATCTTCTGCTGAACGACGTCCTACAACAATAGCTGGGCGTTCAGTTGCCATTGTGGTGTATTCGGAAATTCTTTCAACTGACACGATATTTGCTTCCAATTCACAAGCATTACGAACTAGGATTATGAGCAATATAACAATCTGTACGAAAAAGTAAATTATTTTAAGTTCGCTCGTCTATGGCAAAATGTTACTTCTGATGAGTAAGTAACTGATAAACCCATTATTCCGGGATTTATAACATCTTTAGCCATTACTGCAAATAACGCAGCCGAGAAGCAGATGAAGTTACCAATTAAATGCAAACGAAGACCTAACCAACTGTGAAAACAATTTTTAAGATTGTATCATATATCATGTATCAAATACTACCGATCAGAAACTGTTGTTAGAAAGACATGCTTATTATTTTCATCTACCAAGCGCTCATTTTCTAGTATGAAATCATTAGTACGACCAAATGCGCGAATGGTACTAGTGCCAAATAAAGTTTCAGAAAAATGAGCGAAGATGGGAGAATGGCTGATGGATTCTAGACGTCTTAATTGACGAGATGTTGCTATGTAGAAACGCTACGTGAAAACAATAGTTTTGTAACAAAATTCAAAATCAATTTGTTTATTTACCTGCACAAAGTAAAAGATGATCATAGTTGGAATAATGACACTGAGTATTAACGGTGTATTCATACTAATGACAACGATTATAGCTATAATTTCTAGCAGTGTGCCTAGCAAAGGTTGAATTTGTGGCGCTAAAGAATCGTCAACCGTCCCCATGTCTTTGGAAAATCTATTGAGAATTCGTCCTAATGGAGTTGTGTCAAAAAATGAAAGTGGACATCGTAAAACATTTGTCAACAATGCGTGGTGAAGTTTGTACGATGCTTTTACGGAGCCATTAGCCATAAGAAGACCACCAAGTAACGTTAAAATCACTAAAAGAAAGATGAATTGTCAATGTGACGTGTGTGAGGCAAACAACATTTTTACTTTGAAGAACCCCTAAGCATCCGTACACTGATATTCTTTGGGTGCGCATTTCTGCCTCAGCTTCTGGTTGGTCTTGACTCCAAAGGCTTAGCCATATGTTTGAAAATACTTCACATACGGTAGATAAAACGTATGTGCTAAACGTCACAGATAACAGCCAAATTCCAAGGGCTTTAAAATACTTCTTATAGATTTTTAAACTGACCTGATAGGGAGTAAAAGAATTTTGTTATTCTTCTGAATAATTCTTGTTTTTTGGAAATCACTTACGTTTCCTGTCTCTGCTGTTTCTTCTTCAATTAGAATGTCTTGTACCGGTATTGGAAGTTCAGAAGTGGATTTTTCAATCGATAAACTTCGAGGTAGAATTTGACTCTCTTGGCTTAAACCTCTGGAGAACCTACGTCGTAAACATGGACTGCTTTCGCTCACAGTGGACGACATGCGTGTCAATACTGGACGTTTTGAAGTTGCGATTTTATGGGCTGGACTTTTTGCAACTGATCTGTGGGAAGGTTCGTTCTTACATATCAAATAAATAGGAAAGAAAAAGGTGTTAAGTACATACGAATCGGATTCTACACTTGCAAGACGTGCTAAACGAACTTCTTCGCCAATAACTCCCAAACCTTTAAAAAAAAATACAGTACTCATTACAGCTTGTATTATTATAATGCATCTCCACTTACGTTTCGATTCATTTTCATTAAATTGATCCTTTTCTTGTTGTGACAAATAATTAAGTAAAAACTCAGCAAAGGCACCCTTATTTTGAAGTAGTTGTTCATATGTGCCAATTTCGCTTATTTGGCCATCAACTAATACGACAATAGTGTTCACTTGTTTTAAGTAAGTGATACCATTTGTAATAAAAATACGCGTCTACAATAAATTTATATATTAAAGCCTTGTTACCTGCAATACAAAGGTGAAATACCTTTTGTTTAAGTAAGCCGCCTGGGCCAATGACCTTGTCAAAGATGTGTTTTCCAACATGGGCATCCACAGCACTCAACGGATCGTCCAGAAGAACAATATCAGCATTACTGTAGACTGCTCTGGCCAAACTCACTCTCTGTTTTTGCCCACCACTCAGGTTGATTCCCTTGAGATAGATAGATTATTGAAATGTAATGAGAAATACGAAAATTTACCTTCTCTCCAATTTCCGTTTGGTCACCACCAGGTAGTAGTTTCAAGTCAGGTGTTAGGGCACAAGCTTCTATTACTTTATTATAAAACTCTTTGTTAAGTGGTGTACCAAATGTAATGTTGTCTTGGAGAGTGGCATTCTGAATCCAAGCCTGTTGAGGCACATACGCAATTGATCCCTGTGAGAACACAAGAATTAACTCTTGACTAGTTGCCTACTTTCTTATTGTTTTTTACATTAGTGTTCACACGGCCATTTAGTCTTTCAGTTTCACCCAATATTGCTGACAATAGGGTTGACTTTCCACTTCCAACAGAACCCAAAACGGCAACCAAGTGACCATTAGGACATTCCACATAAATATCTTTTAAAATAGGATCGCCTTCAGAAGACCAAGCAAATGTGCCGTTTTCAATGGAAATGGCATTACTACCTGTTAAGAAAATCAGACCTTTTTATTCATATTTTCGAATCAAATTGATTTTACTTGAAGTAGGATCATGAGATGTGGCATTTGGATCCAATTCTTCATGATTAAAAAATTTGTTAAGTCTTTTAACTGACACTAAGGCCTGCGATGAATAGAGCATTAATTACTTATTTGCAACATTGGAATAATTCAGTCACCTGGACAACATCTACTATTATCATTGGGATAAACATTAATGGGAAGTTCATTATATTAATTAACGAAAGTGAAACAAATATTTTTTCGGCATTTAAGTCGTTGCTTTTATCCACCAATACATAAGTAGTAAACGTAAAGAAAGCAGCAAGTGTTTCAACGTTACCAAATATGAAATAAACAAAAGCAGTTAAGTAAGCATTCTTCTTCAACATTTCAAGTTCCTTCTTCCGTACACCATTCACTTGACTCTCAAAAGAATTCTCCCATGCATATAACTTCAATACTTTGATTCCTGATAATATCTCATTCATCAATTTAACTCTTTCATCTTTATATTTAAGTCCAGCTTTGTAGTATCTTTGTAGACGGCTAGAAACAAACCCACTCAAGGGAACCAAAACAAGTAGTGTGGCTAAGCCAGCCAAAGCAGAAGGCCCCAATTCGTTCCAAAGCATGTAAAATGCTAAACAAAGTTGAAGTGATCCTGTCCAACTGTAATGAAGATCAGCAAAAATATATGAAAGGTTTCCGACGTCACTGGACATTAAATTGATTATTTCACCAGTCGTTGAGGTGTTTTTCACATTATTGTTGATTCTTATTGCCTGATGAAAAAAAAAGTGGTCACTTTATGAACTTATATTAACACAGAAAACTTACTTTTCTGTATATTGCAGAAATGAGAGCTGAATTTACTCGCATTCCTATTCGAATGTAACCCCAATAGCACTGCTGCGAGTAAAGAAATGCTGATGCACAGCCCATTAATAGGAGTAGGACGCAATAAAAATATCCGCGCCAAGTTGGCTCGTTACCACCCACAAAATTTATCAAATATCTTAAAACCAATAAACATTGTTCAGTAAGTAAGTCGAGGTGATGCAGGGCTACATGCTTACCTTAAAGCAATTGGTGTAGAAAAATTTGTTAAGTTTTCAAGAAATGTTAAACAACCGACTGCAAGAAATGGCTTCCAAATTGTTCTTATAAGAGCAATTATAGTATTTGGAGGCTTATTTGACCTTAATTTTAAAACGTTTTCAATATGGAAAGGGGTTTAATGCTTAATTGGTCAAATACTCACTTTTCGGTCAGCTTTTGCCAATTCTTTTGAAACTGAGGGAAGATATAAGAACAACGATATTGACTCATCAAATCCCATAGATCGTCCTTGGTTAAAGGGCGCCGAAAGCCAAGCCAACACATTCTAAAATTTCAATTTGGATAACTTTTGTCATAATGAAAAGAGTTGCACACTAAAATTACTTATCAAACCAAGAAAATAAATATAGAGATATAAGATTAGCATTCTTCATGGGACATGGCATCTAAACAAGATTCAAATTAAAACGCTGTTTTAACTTAGATATGCAAATTGCACACACTTTTCCTTCTGAACATTCTTTTGGAGACCGCTCGCAAATTGTGGCTAGCATAAGTTGCACTATTAGGATTGGGTATGCCATTACACAACATACAAACAAATAAAGATCAGTGTAAGGTTCTTCCTAGAAAGAAGTATATTTTTAACTTTCGCTTTTATTTATAAAAATTATATTTTGTTCCTGACTTCCAATAGAAAGGTTCTTAGGTTGATACTAGCTGAAAAAGTGTTAAGTAGCCAAAATAGAAAAATCGTTGCCGATAATCTTTGCCCTCTCAATCGATGTAAAATAATTAAGATAGTTGCAAGTGCCTTTTAAAGAAATCATAAAATATATAAAGGGTATAGGAAATAAAAACTCAACGTACAAGGCTGCAAATTTTTATCAAGGTCGAAGAATAATTGACTGACGCTACATTCCTCCATTTTTTTGCGTGTATCCAATAAAAAAACTCCATCAAGGCCAGTACCATTAGACATGCACTGAAAACCTCAAATCGAAAAATAAGAATTAATCAAACACACTTTTTTTTACTAAATTCTTTTTTTATTTTAAAAAAATTACCACTTTCAAAACATTTAAAGCCTCCAATGCTATCCGCGGTTTCCGATGAGTTTTCATTGAATGTATTTCGAATGGTAATGAAATCAATAAGTATATAAAAGGAATCCAAATCAGAATTGTTTTTTGAAAACATTCTGTGAAATTAGGAGTTTCTGTTTCCCACACCATCGACTGATTCTATTATGGGAAAAAATAGATTTTCCGATCAATTCAGTTATAAGTTCTACCATTAAGTATTTTCCCCTTATTTCACCAAATCAATTAAATGTTATAAAATACGTAACTGAAATTAATTTACCCAAAATGCTGAACCGCAGTGTCCATCTAGGGATTCAAACATTTTGTTCTGTGCCCAGCTCAATACTAACGATTAGTTTTTTGCTGAAATAAGGAAGGCTGTAGTAACTGTTGTGCAATCTGCGCATGTATAAACTTGTTGAGGCAGACTTTTTGAAAATCAAGATGGATATTCCCGAAGAATATCCCTCAGAAGTATGAGTTAGACATTCTACTTTACGTTGGGATTCAGTTTTAGTGTCAAGGAAACGAAATGAAAAAAATGTTTGCACATTGCAAGGTCATTAACAGTAATGTATGGAAAATTGATTTTTAATTATATTATATTGACTTAAAGCAGGAACAGGTATCTTTAAAAACATGGTAGATTGAATAGCGAAAAAATTACTTTTTTATTATTTCTTTCTTTTTAACGCTTGGCAAATGAATCTCGAATAAATGTTCTGTTACAAGGATTTTTTAAACAATACCATCATCTTTTGCCAAACTGTAAAAGATGGATTTTGTATTATTTAACAAATTATTCGGTGAATCAAATTCGACTATTCTTCCTTTGTCTAAGACCATTATACTGTAATAAAAACATGAACTAGACATGGGCATTGTTTTTAAAAAAAAATCAATTATACCGTGTGGAATCCATAATTGTGTTAAGTCTGTGAGCAATGGTAATGATTGTACAATCTGCAAACTTTTTTCTGATAGTCGATTGAATTAGATCATCCGTTTCCAAATCTACGGCTGCTGTAGCTTCATCTAAGACAAGAACTTTACTTTTCCTTAATAGTGCGCGGGCTAAACAAATCAGCTGACGTTGCCCGACACTAAAAAAAATTCAAATTTTAGAACCGAATAGAAGGTAATAAGTTCTATATGAAGAAAACCTTAAGTTTTTTCCGCCTTCACTGACTTCATGATTTAAACCATGCGTTAATGACGTCACAAAAGATTTCAGATGTGAATGCTCCAACGCTTGCCAAACATCATCATCTGAGAACTTGCCAAAAGGATCCAAATTCATCCTTAGTGTTCCAGAAAACAGTACAGGATCCTATAAAAAACTTGATTTGATTTTTTTAAAGTTATATGGTATTTTTTACCTGAGGTATAATTGTCAGCCTTGATCGAAGGTCATGTAAACCCATTTCAGTGATATCCGTTCCATCAATGAAAATTGTTCCCTGCGCAGGTTCAATTATCCGAAAGAGCGCTAAAGCTAACGAGGATTTACCTGCTCCAGTTCTACCGACAATTCCTATCTGAGATGTGAACGTAACCAAATGAGAATTTGAATAGAATTTGAATGTTACCAAAAAATACCTTTTCTTGCTTATTTATGTCACAGTAAAGATCTGTGAGAACAAGATCGAGCCCGTCCCTGTATCTAGTTGAATAGTTTTTGAAAGAAACTGTTCCTCCTTCTGGCCAATCGTCTGCTGGACGACGTCCTACAACAATAGCTGGACGTTCAGTTGCCATTGTGGTGTATTCGGAAATTCTTTCAACTGACACGACATTTGCTTCCAATTCACAAGCAGTACGAACTAGGATTATGAGCATTACAACAATCTGGGTGAGAGAATATTATTAATTTATGTCCGCTGTTCTATTGCGAAACTGTTACTCTTGATGCGTAAGTAACTGATAAACCCATTATTCCGGGATTTATAACATCTTTAGCCATTACTGCAAATAACGCAGCCGAAAAGCAGATGAAGTTGCCAATTAAGTGTAATCGAAGACCTAACCAACTATAAAAACAATTTTTAAGATTGTAGCATATATGGAATTAGTCAAATACTACCGATCAGCAATTGTTGTTAGATAGACATGCTTATTGTTTTCATCTACCAAACGCTCATTTTGTAGTATGAAATCATTGGTACGACCAAATGCGCGAATGGTACTAGTGCCAAATAAAGTTTCAGAAAAATGAGCGAAAATTGGAGAATGACTGATGGATTGTAGGCGTCTTAATTGACGAGATGTTGCTATGTAGAAGCGCTATACGTGGAAAAGATAATTTTGTGTCAAGATTCAAATTCAAATGCAGGTAATTTAAC
Source organism: Pachymerium ferrugineum (assembly GCA_034686365.1). Taxonomy (NCBI): domain Eukaryota; kingdom Metazoa; phylum Arthropoda; class Chilopoda; order Geophilomorpha; family Geophilidae; genus Pachymerium; species Pachymerium ferrugineum. The sequence continues at coordinate 29,677 of JAQGAS010000352.1, read as the reverse complement.
AAATTACCTGCACAAAGTAAAAGATAACCATAGTCGGAATAATGACAGTGAGTATTAGCGGTGTATTCATACTAATCACAACAACTACAGCTATTATTCTTAACTGTGTACCGAGCAAGGGTTGAATCTGGTGAGCTAAAGGCCCATCAACCATTCCCATGTCTTTGGAAAATCTATTGAGGATTCGGCCTAAAGGAGTTGTGTCAAAAAATGAAATAGGGCATCGTAAAATATTTGTCAACATAGCGTTGTGGAGTTTATACGATGCCTTTACGGAGCCTTTAGCCAAAAGAAGAGCACCAGTTAATGTTAAAATCACTAAACGAAAGATGAATAGTCAATGTAAGACGTATGTAAGGCAAACAATATTTTTACTTTGAAGAATTCCTACGGATCCGTACACTGATATTCTTTGGGTGCGCATTTCTAATTCGACGTCTGGTGGATCTTGACTCCAAAGGCTTAGCCACACGTTTGAAAATACTCCACATACGGTAGATAAAACGTATGTGCTAAGCGTCACCGATAATATCCAAACTCCAAGCGCTTCAAAATACTTTTTATAGATTTTTAAACTGACCTGAAAGGGAGTTAAAGAATTTTATTATCCGTTTGTTGTTTGGAGATCACTTACGTTTCCTGTCTTTGCTGTTTCTTCTTCAATTAGAATGTCTGGTACTTGAAGTTCAGAAGTGGATTTGTCAACTGATAAACTTCGGGTTAGAATTTGACTCTCTTGGCTTAAACTTCTGGAGACCCTACGTCGTAAAGATGTATTGCTATCACTAACAATGGATGACTTGCGTGCAACTGATCTGTAGCAAATTTATTATCAAATATTAAGTAGGTAAACACTGGAGATAAGCAATTACGAATCAGATTCCACACTTGCCAGACGCACTACACGAACTTCTTCGCCAATAGCTCCCAAACCTTAAAACGGTATACTCATAACAACTTGTAATATTATAACGCATCTCTTCTTACTTTTCAATTCATCTTCATTAATCTTCTGTTGTTGGGTCAAGTAATTAAGTAAAAACTCAGCAAAGGCACCCTTATTTTGAAGTAGTTGTTCATATGTGCCAATTTCGCTTATTTGGCCATCAACTAATACGACAATAGTGTTCACTTGTTTTAAGTAAGTGATACCATTTGTAATAAAAATACGCGTCTACAATAAATTTATATATTAAAGCCTTGTTACCTGCAACACAAAGGTAAAATACCTTTTGTTTAAGTAAGCCACGTGGGCCAATGACCTTTTCAAAGATGTGTTTTCCAACATGGGCATCCACAGCACTCAACGGATCGTCAAGAAGAACAATATCAGCATTACTGTAGACTGCTCTGGCCAAACTCACTCTTTGTTTTTGCCCACCACTCAGGTTGATTCCCTTGATATAGATAGATTATTGCAATGTAATGAGAAATACTAAAATTTACCTTCTCTCCAATTTCCGTTTGGTCACCACCAGGTAACAGTTTCAAGTCAGGTGTTAGGGCACAAGCTTCTATTACTCTATTATACAATTTTTTGTTAAGTGGTGTGCCAAACAATATGTTGTCTTGGAGAGTAGCATTCTGAATCCAAGCCTGCTGAGGCACATAGGCAATTGATCCCTGTGAAAACAGGAGAGTTAATCATTGTCTAGTTGCTACTTTCTTATTGTGTTTTACATTAGTGTTTACACGACCATTTAGTTTCTCAGTTTCACCCAATATAGCTGACAATAGAGTGGACTTTCCACTTCCAACAGAACCCAAAACAGCAACCAAATGACCATTAGGGCATTCCAAATAAATATCTTTCAAAATAGGATCAGCTTCAGGAGACCAAGCAAATGTGCCGTTTTCAATGGAAATGGCATTACTACCTGTTAAGAAAATCAGTTTTCTTAATCACAATTTCGAGTCAAATTGATTTTACTTGAAGTAGGATCATGAGATGTGGCATTTGGATCCAACTCTTCATTGTTGAAAAATTTGTTAAGTCTTTTAACTGACACAACGGCCTGCAATGAAAAGCATTAACTGCTTAATTAATTAACGTTAGTATAGTTTCAATCACCTGAACTACGGCTACCAACAGCATTGGAACAATCATCAAAGGAAAGTTCATTATACTTATTAACGAAAGTGAAACGAATATTTTTTCGGCATTTAACACGTTGCTTTCATCCACCAGGACATAGGTTGTGAATGTAAACAAAGCAACAAGTATTTGCACATTACCAAACATGAAATGAACAAAAGCAGATAAGTAAGCATTCTTCTTCAACATTTCAAGTTCTTTCTTCCGTACACCATTCACTTGATTTCCAAAAGAATTTTCCCAAGCGTATAACTTCAACACTTTGATTCCTGACAATATCGCATTCATCAATTTAACTCTCTGGTCTTTATATTTAAGCCTTGCTTTGTATTGCGTTTTAAGACGGCTTCCAAGAAACCCATTCAGGGGAACCATAACAAGTAGTGTGGCTAAGGCAGCCAAAGCAGAAGGCCCTAATTCTTCCCAAAGCATGTAAAATGCTAAACAAAGTTGAAATGATCCTGTCCAACTGTAATGAAGATCAGCAAAGAGATGCGAAAGATTTCCAACGTCACTAGACATTAAATTGACGATTTCACCAGTACTTGAGGTGTTTTTCGCATTAGTGTTCATTCGTATTGCCTAATGAAAACAAACCTTATATTTTGTAGACCTTATTATACAAAACGTACTTTTCTGTATATTGCAGAAATGAGAGCTGATTTTACTCTCATTCCTATTCGAATTAAACCCCAGTACTGCTGTTGAGAATGACAAAATGCTGATGCACAGCCCATGAAAAGGAGTAGAAAGCAGTAAAAATAGCCACGCCATGTTGGTTCGTTGCCACCCACATAATTTATCAAGAATCTGAAAAACCAAAAGGTATTAAATAGAGAGTTATAGCAGGACTGCTTGTTTACCTTAAAGCAATTGGTGTAGCGAAATTTGTTAAGTTTCCCAGAAATGATAGAACACCTACTACAACAAATGGCTTCCAAAATGTTCTTGCAAGAACAGTTATAGTATTCGGAGGTTTAATTGACCTTAATTTTGAAACGTTTTCAGTACAGTTACTTATGAACGCATAACTTGCCAAATGCTCACTTTTCGCCCAGCTTTTGCCAATTCTTTTGAAACTGAGGGAAGATATAAGAACAACGATATTGACTCATCAAATCCCATAGATCGTTCTTGGTTAAAGGGCGCCGAAAGCCAAGCCAACACATTCTAAAATTTCAATTTGGATAACTTTTTTTATAATGAAAAGAGTTGCACACTAAAATTACTTATCAAACCAAGAAAAAAATTTAGAGATATAAGGTTAGCATTCTTCTTGGGACACGGCATCTAAACAAGATTCGAATTAAAGCCCTGTTTTAACTTAGATATGCAAATTGCACACACTTTTCCTTCTGAACATTCTTTTGGAGACCGCTCGCAAATTGTGGATAGCATAAGTTGCACTATGAGGATTGGGTATGCCATTACACAACATACAAACAAATAAAGATTAGTATAAGGTTCTTCCTAGAAAAAAGTATTTTATATTGATATGTACTTTATTTACTAGGATTAACTTTTTTCCTGACCTGCAATAGAAAGGTTCTTAAATTGATACTAGCTGAAAAAGTTATAAGTAGCCAAAATAAAAAAATTGTTGCTGATAATCTTTTCCCTCTCAATCGATGTAGAGAAATTAAAATAGTTGCAAGTGCCTTTTAAAGAAATTATAAAATATATGAAAGGTACAGGAAATCAAAACTCAACATACAAGGCTGCAACTTTTTATCATGGTCGATGTATAATTGACTGATGCTACATTCATCCATTTCCTTGCGTGTACCCAATAAAAGAACTCCATCAAGGCCAGCACCGTTAAATATGCACTGAATAGCTAACATTATAAATTAAAAATTAATCCAATTTAATTTTTTTTAAATTTAGTTTTTATTTTAAAAAATTACCACTTTCAAAACATTTAAAGCTTCCAATGCTATCCGCGGTTTCCGTTGAGTTTTCATTGAATGTATTTCGAATGGTAATGAAATCAATAAGTATATAAAAGGAATCCAAATCAGAATTGTTTTTTGAAAGCATTCTGTGAAATTAGGAGTTTCCGTATCCCACACTATAGACTGGTTCTATTGAGGAAAAAAATAGATTTTCCTATCAATTAAAGTTTAGATTCTATTATTAAATCTTTTTTCCCATATTTCATTAAAACAATTAAATGTTATAAAGTATGTAAATGAAATTAATTTACCCAAAATGCTGAACCGCAGTGTCCATCTAAGGATTCAAACATTTTGTTCTGTGACTGGCTCAATAACGATACGTTTTTTAATGGCTGAGGAAGAAGGTTGAAACTGTTACGTAATTTCGGTATTCATATGTTTAGTGAGAAAGACTCTTTGAAAATCAAGATGGGATTTTCCCAAAGCAAACCCCGTCAGTAGTATGAGTTTAACATTCTACTTCATGTTCGGTTTCAGTTTTAGTGTACAAAAAGCAAATAATGGCAAAATGTTTGCACAACGCCAGGTCATTAACAGAAATGAAAACGCTTTTGTAAATAAATGAATTTTAATTAAAGCAGGAACAGGAGTTTAAAAAAAGCATGGAAGTACAAGTATAACTAAAATGAATAGCGAACAAATTAGTTTTGTTTCTACAAGTATTTATTTTATTGCTTGGCGAAGGACGAAAAAGTATATGTCTCTGTTATGAGGATTTTCTAAACAATTCCGGCATCTTTTGCCAGACTATAAAAAATGGTTTTTGTATTATTTAACAAATTATTCGGTGAATCAAATTCGACTATTTTTCCTTTGTCTAAGACCATTATACTGTAAAAAAAAAAAATGATAACTAGATATGGGTACTGTTTTTTAAAAACGTCAATTATACCGTGTGGAATCCATAATTGTGTTAAGTCTGTGAGCAATGGTAATGATTGTACAATCTGCAAACTCTTTTCTAATAGTTGATTGAATTAGATCATCCGTTTCCAAATCCACAGCTGCTGTGGCTTCATCTAAGACAAGAACTTTACTTTTCCTTAATAGTGCGCGGCCTAAGCAAATCAACTGGCGTTGCCCGACACTAAAAAAAAATTCAAGTTTTAGAACCCAATAAAAATAATAAGTTCTGTATTTTAAAAAAACCTTAAATTTTCTCCACCCTCACTGACTTCATGGTTCAAACCGTGCGTTAATGACGTCACAAAAGTTTTCAGATGTGAATGTTCCAACGCTTGCCAAACATCATCATCTGAGAACTTGCCAAAAGGATCCAAATTCATCCTTAGTGTTCCAGAAAACAGTACAGGATCCTATAAAAAACTTGATTTGATTTTTTTAAAGTTATATGGTATTTTTTACCTGAGGTATAATTGTCAGCCTTGATCGAAGGTCACTTAAGCCCAACTCAGTGATATCTGTTCCATCAATGAAAATTCTTCCCTGCGCAGGTTCAATTATCCGAAAGAGAGCTAACGCTAATGAGGATTTACCTGCTCCAGTTCTACCGACAATTCCTATCTGTGTTTTGAATAAAGCTAATTAGGACATGAACTAAAGAAGTAACGAAAAGTGTTACCGAAAATATACCTTTTCTTGCTTATTTATGTCACAGCTAAGATCTGCGAGAACAAGATCGAGCCCTTCCCTGTATCTAGTTGAATAATTTTTGAACGAAACCGTTCCTTCTTCTGGCCAGTCTTCTGCTGGACGACGTCCTACAACAATAGCTGGACGTTCAGTTGCCATTGTAGTATATTCGGAAATTCTTTCAACTGACACGATATTTGCCTCCAATTCACAAGCAGTACGAACTAGGACTATGAGCATTATGACAATCTAGGTGAGAGAATAAATTATTTTAGATCCGCAAGTCTATGACAAAATTGTTACTTCTGATGCGTAAGTAACTGATAAACCCATAATTCCGGGATTTATAACATCTTTAGCCATTACTGCAAATAACGCAGCCGAAAAGCAGATAAAGTTGCCAATTAAATGTAAACGAAGACCTAACCAACTGTGAAAACAATTTAAGTTTGTTAGTGTGGAGGATTAATCAATTCTTACCGATTAGCAACTATTGTTACATAGAGATGCTTATTGTTTTCATCTACCAAACGCTCATTTTCCTGTATGAAATCATTTGTACGACCAAATGCGCGAATGGTACTAGTGCCAAATAAAGTTTCAGAAAAATGAGCGAAGATGGGAGAATGACTTATGGATTCTAGACGTCTTAACTGACGAGATGTTGCAATGTAGAAACGCTACGAGAAAATAATAGTTTTGTATCAAAATTCAAAGTCAATTTGTTTATTTACCTGCACAAAGTAAAAGATGATCATGGTTGGAATAATGACACTGAGTATTAACGGTGTATTCATACTAATGACAACAATTATAGCTATTGTTTGTAACAGTGTGCCAAGCAAGGGTTGAAGCTGGTGAGCTAAAGACCCATCAACCATTCCCATGTCTTTGGAAAATCTATTGAGGATTCGGCCTAAAGGAGTTGTGTCAAAAAATGAAAGGGGACATCGTAAAATATTTTTTAACATTGCGTTGTGAAGTTTGTACGATGCCTTTACGGAGCCATTAGCCAAAAGGAGAGCACCAGTTAATGTTAAAATCACTAAACGAAAGACGAATGGTCAATGTAAGACGTATGAAAGGTAAAAAACATATTTACTTTGAAGAATTCCTACGGATCCATACACTGATAGTCTTTGGGTGCGCATTTCTGACTCGACGTCTGGTGGATCTTGACTCCAAAGGCTTAGCCATATGCTTGTAAATACTCCACATACGGTAGATAAAACGAATGTGCTAAGCGTCACGGATAACAGCCAAATTCCAAGCGCTTCAAAATATTTTTTATAGATTTTTAAACTTATCTGAAATTGAGTAAATGCATTTTATTATACCGATTGTTGTTTGGCAATAACTTACGTTTCCTGTCTCTGCTGTTTCTTCTTCAATTAGAATGTCTGGTATTTGAAGTTCAGAAGTGGATTTTTCAATCGATAAACTTCGAGGTAGAATTTGACTGTCCTGGCTCAAACTTCTGGAGAACCTACGTCGTAAAGGTGGACTCCTTTCGCTCACAGTGGACGACATGCGTGTCAATACTTTACGTTTTGAAGTTGCGTTTTTATGAGCTGGACTTTTTGCAACTGATCTGTGGAAAATTTATTTTAAAATATACTGTGTTATGTAAGTGGGGTTAAGTACTTACGAATCAGATTCCACACTTGCAAGGCGTGCTAAACGAACTTCTTCACCAATAGCTCCCAAACCTTAAAACGATATACTCATAACAACTTAGTAATGTTATAATGCATCTCCTCCTCTTACTTTTCAATTCTTCTTCATTAATTTCATCCTTTTCTTGTTGAGTCAAGTAATTAAGTAAAAACTCAGCAAAGGCACCCTTATTTTGAAGTAGTTGTTCATACGTGCCAATTTCGCTTATTTGACCATCAACTAATACGACAACAGTGTTCACTTGTTTTAAGTAGGTGATACCATTTGTAACAAAAATACGAGTCTACAATAAATTTATCTATTAAAGCCTTGTTACCTGCAATTCAAATGTAAAATACCTTTTTTTTAAGTAGGCCGCGTGGGCCAATGACCTTTTCAAAGATGTGTTTTCCAACATGGGCATCCACAGCACTCAACGGATCGTCCAGAAGAACAATATCCGCATTACTGTAGACTGCTCTGGCCAAACTCACTCTTTGTTTTTGCCCACCACTCAGGTTGATTCCCTTGATATAGCTAGTTTATTGCAATGCAATGAGAAATACTAAAATTTACCTTCTCTCCAATTTCTGTTTGGTCACCACCAGGTAACAGTTTCAAGTCAGGTGTTAGGGCACAAGCTTCTATTGCTTTATTATACAGCTCTTTGTTAAGTGGTGTACCAAATGTAATGTTGTCTTGGAGAGTGGCATTCTGAATCCAAGCCTGCTGAGGCACATAAGCAATTGATCCCTGTGAAAACAGAAGAATTAACTGTTGTCTAGTTGCCTACTTTCTTATTTTTTTTACATTAGTGTTTACACGACCATTTAGTCTTTCAGTTTCACCCAACATTGCTGACAGTAGAGTGGACTTTCCACTTCCAACAGAACCCAAAACAGCAACCAAATGACCAATAGGACATTCCAAATAAATATCTTTCAAAATAGAATCAGCTTCAGAAGACCAAGCAAATGTGCCGTTTTCAATGGAAATGGCATTACTACCTGTTAAGAAAATCAAGTTTTCTTATTCACAATTTCTAGTCAAATTGATTTTACTTGAAGTAGGATCATGAGATGTGGCATTTGGATCCAACTCTTCATTGTTGAAAAATTTGTTAAGTCTTTTAACTGACACAACGGCCTGCAATGAAAAGCATTAACTGCTTAATTAATTAACGTTAGTATAGTTTTAATCACCTGAACTACGCCTACTATCACCATTGGAACAACAATTAAAGGAAAGTTCATTATACTGATTAAAGAAAGTGAAACAAATATTTTTTCGGCATTTAACACGTTGGTTTCATCCACCAGCACATAGGTTGTGAATGTAAATAAAGCAACAAGTATTTGCACATTACCAAACATAAAATGAACAAAAGCTGATAAGTAAGCATTCTTCTTCAACATTTCAAGTTCCTTCTTCCGTACACTATTGACCTGACTCCCAAAAGAATTCTCCCATGCGTATAACTTCAACACTTTGATCCCTGACAAGATCTCATTCATCAATTTAACTCTTTGGTCTTTAAACTTAAGCCCTGCTCTGTATTGTATTTGTAGACGGCTTGCAACAAACCCATTCAAGGGAACCATAACAAATAGTGTGGCTAAGGCAGCCAAAGCAGAAGGCCCCAATTCGTTCCAAAGCATGTAAAATGCTAAACAAAGTTGAAGTGATCCTGTCCAACCGTAATGAAGATCGGCAAAGAGACGTGAAAGATTTTCGACGTCGCTAGACATTAAATTGACGATTTCACCAGTCGTTGAGGTGTTCTTCACATTGCTGTTCATTCGTATTGCCTAATGAAAAAAGTTACATCTTTATGAACGTATTATTTTAATAGAAAACTTACTTTTCTGTATATTGCAGACATGAGGGCTGATTTTACTCGCATTCCTACCCGAATTAAACCCCAATAGAATTGTTGAGAGTAACAAAATGCTGCTGCAAAACCCATGAAAAGAAGTAGAAAGCAGTAAAAATAGCCACGCCATGTTGGTTCGTTGCTACCTACATAATTAATTAAAAATCTGAAAAACCAATAGTTGTTTTTAAATAGAGTTATAGCAGGACTGCTTGTTTACCTTAAAGCAATTGGTGTAGCGAAATTTGTTAAGTTTCCAAGAAATGTTAGAACACCTACTACAACAAATGGCTTCCAAAATGCTTTTGCAAGAGCAGTTATAGTATTCGGAGGTTTATTTGACCTTAATTTTGAAACGTTTTCAGTACAGATATAAACGCATAATTGGCCAAATACTCACTTTTCGGCCAGCTTTTGCCAATTCTTTTGAAACTGAGGGAAGATATGAGAACAACGATATTGACTCATCAAATCCCATAGATCCTCCTTGGTTAAAGGGCGCCGAAAGCCAAGCCAACACATTCTAAAATTTCAATTTGGATAACTTTTGTCATAATGAAAGGAGTTGCACACTAAAATTACTTATCAAACCAAGAAAATAAATATAGAGATATAAGATTTGCATTTTTCATGGGACACGGCATCTAAACAAGATTCAAATTAAAACGCTGTTTTAACTTAGATATGAAAATTCCACACACTTTTCCTTCTGAATATTCCTTTGGAGACCGCTCGCAAATTGTGGATAGCATAAGTTGCACTATGAGGATTGGGTATGCCATTACACAACATACAAACAAATAAAGATTAGTATAAGGTTCTTCCTAGAAAAAAGTATTTTATATTGATATGTACTTTATTTACTAGGATTAACTTTTTTCCTGACCTGCAATAGAAAGGTTCTTAAATTGATACTAGCTGAAAAAGTTATAAGTAGCCAAAATAAAAAAATCGTTGCAGATAATCTTTGCCCTCTCAATCGATGTAGAGAAATTAAAATAGTCGCAAGTGCCTTTCAAAGAATTCATAAAATATATAAATGGCATAGGAAATAAAAACTCAACATACAAGGCTGCAACTTTTTATCAAGGTCGAAGAATAATTGACTGACGCTACATTCATCCATTTCCTTGCGTGTACCCAATAAAAAAACTCCATCAAGGCCAGAACCGTTAGGCATGCACTGAAGACCTCAAATTGAAAAATAAGAAATAATCCAACTTATTTTTTTCTAAATTCTTTTTTTATTTTAAAAAATTACCACTTTCAAAACATTTAAAGCCTCCAATGCTATCCGCGGTTTCCGATGAGTTTTCATTGAATGTATTTCGAATGGTAATGAAATCAATAAGTATATAAACGGAATCCAAATCAGAATTGTTTTTTGAAAACATTCTGTGAAATTAGGAGTTTCCGTTTCCCACACTATCGACTGATTCTATTATGGGATAAATATAGATTTTTCAATCAATTCAATTAAATATTCTGCCATTTAATTCTTTTTTTTATTTTGTTAATGTGATAAAGTATGTAAATAAAATTAATTTACCCAAAATGCTGAACCGCAGTGTCCATCTAGGGATTCAATCATTTTGATCCGTGACCGGCACGATACTAACAACTTGTGTTATCCTGAATGAGGAAGGGTGTTGTAAGTGTTGTGCAATCTGGGCATGTATAAACATGGTGAGGAAGACTTTTTAAGACACAGTTCAATTTTGTTAGATATGGGGATAACTTAGACGTTCTAATCTGCAAAATGTTTTCAAAACATCTGTTGCCTACCTACAAGATCGAAAAAATCAATTTAAGAGTTTTACGAAGAATACTCTTCAGTTTAAAAGTTGAACCTCTACTTGACCTTGTATATAGTTTTTGTTTAAAGGAAACAAATGAAAATGATTCGTTCTTATTTCCTGTTTGTATAAAACGTGTCATTATCAGATATACAAAATCTTAAGTGAATAATATTTTTAATTATAGAGATACTTTTTTGAAAAATGAAAATAAGACTGAATTGAATAGCATAGTAATTAAGTTATTATTTCTTTCTTTTTTGTTTGAGGTTTTGAATGGCAGGTGATTTTTTTCTACGCTTGTCATTGAACTGAAAAAAATCAAATAAGCAATTTCAAATTGAGTTGATGAAGTACATATGTTGGCCATGAAAAATTGTGTCATGTAAATAAACATTCAACTGACAGAAAAGTAAACGTTTTGCATTAATTAAACTTATTTTATTTGTGGTTGTTTAAGGAAAAACTTGACTTTCTTTATTTCCATTGACTTTAATGATCGAATCTGGTCATTTTATTTTACATAACAAAATTTCGGTATGCGGAAGTTAATAAACCTCTTCGTGTTTTTTTTTTTTGAAATAATAATAAAAAATAGAAACTCGAGTTTGACCGGATTCGAACCTATTACAGCCAAAAAAACTGTGTCCAAAATTTCATCAACGACTTATGTTTTCTATGGGTCTGTGGCGCAACGGATAACGCGCCTGACTACGAATCAGGAGATTGTAGGTTCGAATCCTACCAGACTCGCATTATATTTTTTTTTATTGGAATTATTAAAAAAAATAAACCTTCCAAATCCCATGTTATTTACGTATACCATAATTAGGAAATCGATTGTCGATTCTAACTTTCTTTCCTCCAGTTAATATTTTTTGAATCAATATTACAATGAATTCAACCACTTCAAGTAAACACAGCACATTAGCTCCAACCCATAAACTTAAATTTCCGCCAACAAAGCCAAAGAGATCAGTGCTCTGAAAATATTTAATTTTCACTAATGTGATCAAACTTCATCTATTTTTATGCAGTCCTTACGGAGTATTTAGGATGATCAGCGATTCTTAGGTACTCTGTGACTGGAAATACAACTTCGATCAAAGTGGTATGAGATGTGAAACTAGATAACAGTTATTAAAATTAAATCACACAACCTAAATGATGCGTTTTTACTTGTTTAAAATGTTAGCGGAAGCTGAAAGCTTGTCATAATTACTGCGATTTTGCCCCTAAATATTAAACAGTTTTATTAAAAAAACGACTAATTAGTAGTTGGTATTATTAACCTTTTGAATAACTAACGAGACCACTGTCGGTTCCATAATAGGTTTCCTATAAAAAATTTTTATCCTATATATTAATACCATTTCACGAAAATAATATGCAGTGAACTGTCTTATCTCGATAAGACAAGATACGCTACTGCAAGTTGGTTATTTTGTAATCAGTTTTTGGTACGGGTGAGGGTTTACGGGTTACCAACCCGTAATGCAACTCACAGTCAATTGACGATAAAGGAAAACAATTTAAGCGAGCGTAGCGAACGGGAAACACTAGTTATTATTATTATCAAAAATAATGAATTTTTTACTTGCAAAGCTTCGGACATTTGCGATGGTTAAAGAAAGTTGTTTCTTGTGCATAAGCAACTTGTATAAGCAAATAAATGTAACATACCGTACGATAAATCAACGCAAACAATATTTCATACACAACAAGAATAACTTACATGTGTTTTTGCAAACATTTAGATTTAAATATTCTTTTTTCGTCAATAAAGCGGGTAAAGGCATGTCCGGGTCTAAACAAGGTTCTTTTTCCCTATTCATTCTTTCCTGGAACCGATAGCTGAATTTACAAGCCTGCCAATATAATTTAAATTTAATAAATAAAATTTATGCTGTTATATAAAATTACGTCTTTGTCGTACGCATACGGGGTTTCCTTGCTGTAATAAAATTCATTGTCGTTTTGAGTGTTTTTATCGTCTTCGTCGATGCATTTAATTATTTTCTTCACAGCTACACGGTTTTTTATACTCTGTTAGTAAAAAAAATAAATTGTCAAATACAATGTATGCAATTGAAGCCAAGTTTTCTATTACACTTTTAATAAAAATCCGATAAGCATGGCCTGGAAATAATGGAATCAGATGGTTAGGTTTTGGAATGGCTGGACTGCCAGTAGGGTGCACCAATAAAATAGCGTGATTAGAATTGAGAATTTGCATTCGACTTATAGCATTCATGTCTAAGACTATAATCAAGCCTGCAAGAACTGAAATTTAGTATTTTTAAATAAATTAAACGTAAAAGTTACTTTCTCCAGCTGCTGCCATTAGCCAATTTGATTTATCAAATCCTGGATTAAAAGTTGTGCATGTCCCGTAATGCAGATTCGTCCATTGCGAGATCATATTCATGTCACTATATAATTGCTGATAGTGTATAAATGTAAATAATAAAATAAAGAAAATTAAACAAACCTAAAGTTGCATGTCTTTTTTTTCCAATCACAAACGTTGACGAAATTATGATCCCCAAAAGCTTGTTTAATTCTCTTATAATTTTTCCAATTGATCATTTTGTCCATAACGATTGAGCGATAATTTTCTAAGATCTGTTGACAAATTTTTGAGAATAATAATAATAATGTAAATTAATGGTAATTTGTAACATACTCTTATAACTTCGCTGTATTCAAGAATTTCAGCGTTTGCTATGTCTTTTTCAGCTTGAAAAAAACTTTGTTTCAATATTTCCACGTCGGCGGTGCTTTTCTTGAAGTCGACAAGAATGTTTGTGCAAAACGTAAGAGCAGGAAAAGGTATTTTACTTTTGGTTCGGAGTGATAACTTTTGAACTACTTCGCCACTGAAATTTGTAATGGAATCAAAGACGAGATTAGACATTATTGATTTATTTTTAACCTTGAGTAGCCAGTAAGAGAAACACATGATTCTTGTATTGCAATCGCAAGTCCGCAAATTGTAACTAGCAGCCAAATTATTTTCCAAGTTAGTGATTTATGATTAAACCACTGAGATAGACCGGGAATAGTTGTCCAGGATAAGAAGTCACTTACGCTTTCTTGGCAGAAAAAACGACTTTTCCACGTAAGGGGTTTACTCCCTTCGAAAAATAAAACTTATAAAAGGTTTTTCACATGGTCAAATAAACTTACGTTTAATAGTTAAATTTGTGTTGAATTTATGAGATGTTCGGAAAGTTGGCTGATGGGGAAAATTAGACATGATGCAAAAGCAACCCGAATAGCTTTGCTGTAAAACATCGAATTGTTGCGGTAGCATATTTATCCCCAACTTATCAATTTTAATGGTTTTACTGATAACTTAATATCTTTTTAATGCGATGTTGTGAAGAAAAAGATAATTAGAAGCGTTTTTAATCTTCTGCACTATCGCTATGTTGTAAGCTATTGTATTGATATTCTAGTCAAACAATATTTTACGAAAACATGGAGAATATGTACTTAGAAAAAATATTAATGGATTCCTTTCAAATTGCAAATCAATTTTTTTATATCCAAATAAATCACACGTGAAACTGCCGTTATTAATGACGTGGGGAAAAGAGTACAAAGGTTTTTTTTTATCACATACGACTTTACAAGTCTCAGTATTTTATCTTATTACAATCATAGGCAAAAAAAACCAAAGTCTAAAGCTCTCCCATCTCTTAGCACCTGTAATATTGACTACCACCCACATCTGATGCTTCCGGTTTTAGCAACAGGAAGTGGTTTAAATTTAATCATAGGTGTTAAAAAAAATTGCTGTGTCAAATTTAACTGGTGTTTAAAGGGAAAATGAGGCACTCTCGGTTTAGTAAAACGTCGCTTTCGAGGGAAAATGAAGCACTTCCAGTGGTTTTGGGAAACCGGAAGTGGTTTAAATTCAATCAGAGGTGATGAAATAATTGCTGTTTCCAGGTAGACTTGTGTTTAAAAGGAAAATGAGGCACTTCCGGTTTAGTAAAACGTTGTTTTTGGAAAAAAAATGAGGCTTTTCCGGTGGTTTTGGAAAACCGGAAGTAGTTTTAAATTCAATCAGAGGTAATGAAATAATTGCTGTTTCCAGTTAGACTTGTGTTTAAAGGGTAAATGAGGCACTTCCGGTTTAAAAAAGGTTGCTTTTGGGGGAAAATGAGGCACTTCCGGTTTAAAAAAAGGTTGCTTTTAGGGGAAAATGAGGCACTTCTGGTGGTTTTGGAAAACCGGAAGTAGTTTAAATGCAATCAGAGGTAATGAAATAATTGCTGTTTCCAGGTAGACTTGTGTTTAAAGGGAAAATGAGGCACTTCCGGTTTAGTAAAACGTTGTTTTTGGAAAAAAATGAGGCTTTTCCGGTGGTTTTGGAAAACCGGAAGTAGTTTTAAATTCAATCAGAGGTAATGAAATAATTGCTATTTCCAGTTAGACTTGTGTTTAAAGGGTAAATGAGGCACTTTCGGTTTAAAAGAAGGTTGCTTTTGGGGGAAAATGAGGCACTTCCGGTGGTTTTGGAAAATCGGAAGTGGTTTAATAGCAATCAGAGGTAATGAAATAATTGCTGTTTCCAGGTAGACTTGTGTTTAAAGGGAAAATGAAGCACTTCTGGTTTAAAAGAAGGTTGCTTTTGGGGGAAAATGAGGCACTTCCGGTGGTTTTCGAAAATCGGAAGTGGTTTAAATGCAATCAGAGGTAATGAAATAATTGCTGTTTCCAGTTAGACTTGTGTTTAAAGGGTAAATAAGGCACTTCCAGTTAAAAAAAGGTTGCTTTTGGAAGAAAATGAAGCACTTCCGGTGGTTTTGGTAAACCGGAAGTAGTTTTAAATTCAATCAGAGGTAATGAAATAATTGCTGTTTCCAGTTGGACTTGTGTTTAAAGATAAAATGAGGCACTTCCGGTTTAGTAAAACGTCGCTTTTGGGGGAAAATGAGGCACTACCGGTTGTTTTGGGAAACCGGAAGTAGTTTTAAATTCAATCAGAGGTGTTAAAAAAGTTGCTGTGTCAAATTGGACTGGTGTTAAAAGGGTAAATGAGGCAAGCGACGACCGTCACAAAGATCAAAGGTTGCCGCTTAGCGTATTTTAAATATAGATGTTTTGTAGTGTCGTAACAACCAAAAAAAATTATTAATTCTTTATTTCTGCACTTTTGTAATTATAGTAAGGTCACGTGGTACTGTAATAAAACTTATCAGATGGAGAATAATAAATGTCCCACACCGAACCAACTGTCAAATTCCTTGATTATTTATTCTGTAATTGCAATTTCATTACAACTTATGTTCAAAATTTATTATCCAAAAATCGTATATAAGCCAACAATTCTTGGTCAATGTCAAAATTTTTAACATGAATTTGGTTACACCCAGTTCTACTGGCCGTATCCCGTATGTTTATTACCCTCAAACATCCAGAATCAAAGTTAAGAGAATCCCAAATGATGGCCGTTCGAAACACGATAAAAACGAAGCATTTGCCAAAATGTTTTCTGAGTTTTTAGAGCACACATCAGTACCTGGGTTGGCCCAAGTTGGAAGCCGGAAGAATGTTGTGTGGAAATACAGCTGGATTTTAATGACATTAGTTGGTTTAGCAATGGCTGTGTACCAATCACGCAGCGTCATCACTGATTATTACCAGTAAGAATATAGTCTAACTTGATAATTTAATTATGTATTTATACTATACAATTTAACAGGAATTCTGTGGTACAGAGGATTTCTTACAGCACCCCATCTTTTTTGTCTTTACCATCAGTTACAATCTGCTCAAACGTATTTGTGGATGAAAAAACACTTCTTCATATGAGCCGTGAAAATAAAGGTTTAATGAAATTCATGCAGTGGAATGAGGGAGAATATGAACGTGACGAGTCGATTCCAGTAGGTGTAGTGCATAAATAATCAAGACTTAAAACTTTAGACTTTTCCTTTCAAGAAATTTCAATCTCCTTCCCGGTATATTGCGGGTTATGAACTACAACATCGCTGGAACGAATCAATCAGGTTGCAACTATGCGGTCCTCTTGCTAAACGTCTTGAATACATTGCTTTACGTCCAGACAAACGTTTTTCTTTCATAGCTAATACGTGAATATCCCATTGCACATTCTACACAATTTATATTATTATATTTTTTATTTTAATTAGTCGTGCAGAAATGCTTGAAGTTATTCATCAATTTCACAATTACGCATTTGGTTGTTGCTTCACTGTAAACCCAGGATTTGAAAACCGTAGTGAGCTTCTTAATGGAGTTGGAAAAGGTAACTGTAAATGAAAATAAGAGCCTTTAAATTTTAATTTAATTTATTTTTAGAATTATTGATTCAATTGAATATGGACATCAGAAATCGTAAGTTGCATCCAAACGACTTCTTCGCTTCGGTTCTTATTCACCCTTTATCAACTCCACCACTAATGGGCTCACCTGATTTGATTGAAGTTTATCCAGGAGATTACGTTAAGATTATTGTGAAATTGGTGAGCATTTCCTTGCATTACAATTGTCAGTATTATTTTTATTTAACTCCTCAGTCGGAGCTTGTTCGCAAGACCGAAGCATCAGGATGTGTAAGCAACGGCGATCATGAGTGGCGAAAGAAGTTAGCTTTGTATAATGAATATACACCGTACATTTACACCAAATTGGTAAAACAAATCGTTCAGTTATTATAACTAAATATTTACGGAAACTTCACCAAGGCTTGTGAGGAAACATGTGCTCAGTATCAAGTTCAGTGGAATCTACGTCCTGAAACCTCCTGCTTACGAGCAGAATCACCAGTTACAGAGGAACTAATTGGAAAGGATTTGAAGCCAAGTTTTTGCAGTAACATTAGTAATATTAGTTATTACTTGTTTGCAGTAGTTCTTTTTTTATTTAATAATTTTTTTTTTAATTAGTGGCAACAGATCTTTTGAGCAGTGCAGATTATTTCTGTAATTGCCCTTTGGCTTGCAAGTGAGAAAAAAACAAAAAAATTTCAGTTAAAGATTTTAAATTAATATTTCCAGGGAAGATATCTTGAAGAAATCGGTTATTAGCACGTCTGGATTTAATTGGGTATGTACTAATAACTATTTTTTTAAAATAACTACTTATGTCTTCAAAATTAACTAATTTCCAAGAATGCATATCGAAATATGATCCGTTTGAACAATACGGGAATTCAAGGCGCAGAACATACGTAATTGACTATGGTTTAAAAATTGCAAATTGCTTACTATATCTTCGCTTACAGTTTATCTCTAGACAAATATAACAGTTCAATGATACGGGTTATGTACGAATCTACTCAAGTGGAGACAATCACGGAAGAAAATAAATACTCAGTACTTGAACTGAGTGTGAAATAGATGTATTTGTTTTAAAAATTTATTTTTTTTACAGGTGGCGGATTTTTGGGGCATAATCGGTGGAAACTTGGGGCTTTGGGTTGGACTTTGCTTGCTGTCATGTGTAGAAGTGGTAGAGTTTTTTTCGTCCATTGTGAGCGCCCTCTGCAAATGTCGACGCGGTTAAACAAAATTTATTACACCCATTTTACGTGGTTTGCACGAAAGTATAATTATACTGGTTATCTTTAACGTAGTTGGAAAAAAATCTTTGCGCGGTAGCCCACATGCGCAGTAGCCCACATGCATATCGCTTACGTAATATGACCGGTCCGGTCGTCACTGAGCAGCCATTTTGAATACTATGTGAACATGGATAAACCATGGATAAACAACGTTGACGATAACGTCAAAGGCGTAAGAGAATATGGTATTTACTTCAGTTCACCTTGGAGAGACTTAAGTATCCAATCAATCATCACCCACGGACAATGTGAGTACGGTATGAAGTTCTTGTTTTGTTTTGAAAGAGATCCGCGGGACTTGAACCTTGTGTTAACAGACTATTGCGATTTGTTTTAGCTTAGTGGGATTTGTCAGATTTTGAATTTAGGTAAGACACCTATTAATGTTCTGTTTTAATGAACAAAATATATGCAAAAATATTGGGTATACGTTTTTACAAGTACGCAGTGAAAATAATCGGTACAAAATAATCGGTACAAAATAATCGTAGGGTATAAATATTTTCCTTTCGTCTCTCAAACTAGGCCTGCATCTTTTGATAAATTATAAAAAATAGTGTCGCTATCTTTCAGTAAGTTGTGAGGTGAATCGAATTCTTTAATTACTCCTTGATCCAATACTAATATCCTGCATGAATAAGATAAAAATATTAAATCACCTTTTACTATGATTATTAGCGAAATTCGCACCTTGTCGAGTCCATGATAGTATTAATTCTATGGGCAATGGTTATAACTGTACAGTCTGCAAATTCTTTTCGAATAGTAGCTTGAATAAGATCATCAGTTTCCAAATCAATAGCAGCCGTTGCTTCATCCAAAATTAAAATTTTACTCTTCCTTAAAAGAGCACGGGCCAAACATAATAGCTGCCTTTGCCCCACACTTCAAAAAATATAAAATGTAACCAAAATGTATTGCAAATAAAAGTATGTAGTCAAACCTCAAATTTTCTCCTCCTTCACTAACAAGATATAATAACCCGCTATGCAACGTTGTTACAAAGGATTTTAAATGAGAATTTTCAAGTGCTTGCCATATTTCAGCGTCCGAATATCTTTCAAATGGATCCAAGTTCATACGAAGAGTGCCAGAGAAGAGTACAGGATCCTAAAAAGGACAAAACTCATTTATTACGACAATACCATTGATTACAGAAAAATACCTGAGGTATAATAGTAAGCTTTGATCGTAAATCAATCAGCCCCATTTTACTGATGTCTAAACCATCAATGAGTATTGTGCCATTTGTAGGTTCAATAATTCTAAATAATGCTAAAGCCAGAGATGACTTCCCTGCTCCAGTTCTTCCTACAACACCTACCTAAAGATAAAATTTTGTAAAACGTCACGTCCTAAGTAACAGATCATCATAATCAACAAACCTTTTCGTTTGTTTGGATTTTACACGACAATCCTCTCAATACAAGATCCAACCCTGGTCTGTAATGTGTCGCATACTGCACAAATTCAACAACTCCATCTTCAGGCCAGTTTTCATTAGGCTTGTAATCATCTACAGCCCACGCAGCCTAAAAACATTAGCCATGTCAAGATGAATCATAGAGCTATTGACAATAAATACCTCTGAAGGAGCGTCACAATATTCCCTGATTCTTTCAACAGCCACAATATTCGCTTCTAACTCGCAAGCAGAACGCACAAGAAGAACGAGAGTAATTGCTAACTGAAAATACGTTTAGATAAGTAAAAAATTAACTTATTTACATTTCTTAGAGCTTACAGAAGAGGCATAACTGATGGATAACCCCACAGTACCAGAATCAACTGAATTTCTGGCTAAAACGGCAAATAGAGCTGCACAAAATGAGATTAATACTGCAATAAGCTGTAAACGAACACCTCGCCATCGGTTTGAGGCAATGCCCAAATAATAACATTTATGGAAGTCATCAACAAGTCTTTCCGACTTGGCACTGAAGCTTTCAGTTCGATTGTAAGCTCGTATTGTATTGGCACCTGAGATTGTTTCGCCGAAGAACGAATATATTGGCGATCTTGATATTGCCTCTAAGCGTTTGATTTGTCGAGAAGTGCAAATATAAAATCTCTATAATATGTGAAAAACTCGGTTAAGCAAATCAATTCACTCAATTGGAATGAAATTACCTGAATTAAATAATAAATTAAGATTATTGGCACAACAACTGATAAAAATAGCGGAGTACTGATACTAATTATAATTAGAATTGAGAGCAATTGCAATAAACTAATAAGCATCGGTCGAATACTCTGAGGAATTTCAACATCCACTAAGGACATATCCTTGCTAAAACGGTTGAGAATTCTGCCCATGGGTGTCGTATCGAAAAACGAAAGTGGACAATGCAAAATATTGGAGAGTAAAGAATTATGAAGAGTCCGTGATGCTCTAACTGAAGCAGAAGCCAATGCGAGACAGCCACCGAGGACGAAGACCACTGATAAGAAAGTGATTTTTTATATTGTAAATTTTTTAGTTTATCGGAAGAAATACTTTGTAGAAATCCTAGTGTTCCAAACACTCCAAGCCGTTTGTCGCGTATTGTATACTCATGAGCTAAGGCGTCCTGTGTCCATTCACTCAACCAGACGTTGGAGTAGACAGCAAAAGACACGGATAATGCGAACAGTACTACTGTTAAAATTATGCTTGCGTTTCCAAGTGCTCTCATGTAATTCATATAGACCGCCCATTTAACCTACAATATTTTTATAAGGTTGTTATAAACATATTTCCACAAGTACTTCCATTTCTTACCTGTCCAGTCTGAGCACCTTCAGAATCAATTAATTTAGTATTTTGAATTAGTTCTTGAACTTCACTACTCTGATAGGATTGTTTCTTTCTTTTATTTGCTCTCTTTCTGACGTGTTTTAATGACGTCATTTGCATGTCGTCCCCATGACATGGTTGCGGCAATTCAACCTCGCTGAAAGAAAGTTAATCAGTGATGAGCCATAAATTTATAAATTGGGTGCTCTTACATAGACGATTGGACCAAAGGGTTATCCAGTAGTAAAGAGTCAGTAATTGCAGTCTCTTCATGTACATCTAAATCTGTAAATATAAGACATGTAATGGTGGATAAAATGAATTTAAGGCGTTCTTTTACCTACAACGCCTTCATCGTTTAGCTCATCTAATGGACACTGCTCAGTCATGTAATTTACCAAAAACTCTGCAAATGCACCTTGCCGTTCGACTAATTCAGAATAAGAGCCCATTTCACTTATAGTCCCCTTATCAAGCACAATTATATTGTCAGTGTACGGCAAATGGTTAACACTGTTTGTAACAAATATACGAGTCTAAAAATATTCATTTTTAAAGTTATTCCTGCTCAAAACATAAAATTCTCTTATTTATACTTTATGCCGTAGTAAGCCATGAGGTCCAATAACATGATCGAATATATGTTTTCCTACATGAGAATCAACTGCACTCAATGGATCGTCCAAAAGATAAATATCAGCGTTGCTGTATATTGCTCTTGCCAGACTAATTCTTTGTTTTTGACCACCACTTAAATTAATTCCCTAAGACAATTTATAAAGTTACATCTTAAGATTGAAAAACCTGAAATTTTTTTCCCTTACTCTTTCTCCAATTTCGGTTTGATCCCCACCAGGGAGAAGGTCAAAATCTGGATTGAGTGCACAAGCATCGACTATTCTGTCGTATTCAACTTGAATGTAAGAGGAGCCAAATAAGATATTATCTTGGACTGTAGCATTTTGAATCCAAGCCTGCTGAGCAACATACGCTATCTTGCCCTGACACACAAGAAGTATATTAATTAGTACATGCTGTAGAATACGAGCCGCAACAACCCTACATTTGTGTTGACGTTTCCACTCCGCTTTTCCATCTCTCCTAATAATGCTGACAGAAGTGAAGATTTTCCACAACCTACGGGCCCAAGAATGGCAACTAGATGACGCTTCGGGCAAAAAAATCGAATATCTCTTAAAATAGGCTCTTCATTTGGATCCCATGCAAATGTACCGTTGTGCAATTCAATTGCAAAAGCTGGAGAGAGAATAATTTTATTTTCATTATGCTATAAACTAAAAGGAATAAGCAATTACTTGTGTTTGTGTCATGTGTGGTAGCATTGACATTCAACTCATCACCATGCAAGAATTTGCTAAGTCGTTTCAAAGAAACTAACGCCTGGACTATCGCAGTGAATAGCATTGGGACAATATATAGAGGAATCCTCATAATATTGAATAGACTGATAGAGACAAAAACCTTTTTTGCATCTAACACATGGCTATCATCCACCAATACATACGTGACAAACGTTGCTAGTGTAACCTGCGGATAGTATATCGTTTATAATTTGATCTGTAAAATCTGTATGTTTAATTACCATCACGGGGATGCTATTGTATAGAAACCAAACCATACTAAATAAGTAGGAATTCTTCTTTAAAAGTTTCAATTCTTCGTCTCTGATTTTTATAAGTTGATTTTGAAATGGTACTTCCCAAGTGTAGAGTTTAAGAACCTATAACAAATCATATGAAATACGTAATGACATTGAATTTTATATGTCGATTACTTTAATTCCAACAATGATTTCATTCATCATTTTGATTCGTTTATCCTTCAGTTTCATCTGACCCGTTTGAACCTTTCTCACTCGAGATGTGACAAACATATTTATTGGAATCATAAGTAGAAGGACGGTTATACTGGCGAGTACTGATGCGCCTAATTCCCTCCACAAAAGGTAAACAGCAATGCAAATTTGTAGGGCGCCCGTCCAAGTACCGTGAAATTCTGGCATTACGTCCACCAGGTGCTGAACATCTATTGACATCAAATTGACAATTTCTCCCGATGATGATGCACGTTTCACGGCAGAACTCATTTTCAATGCCTAATTTAGAATAGAAAGTAAATTAAAAATCACCTCATTTTACCCACACAACATACTTTTCTGTAGATAGCGGAAATAATGCAACAACGTATACGAAGTCCTGTTAAATAAGAAATCCAATATTGTTGTCCATTGAGAATCGTAACGACAAACCCCGATAGAAGTAAAAGAAAAGCGTAGAGAAAACCATGCCATGTAGGCTCAGAGTTAGACACATATTCAATCAATAAGCTGAAAAGGGAGGATTAATTTTATTACCAATTAAAGTCAGTTCATTAATTTACCTTAGTAGAAACGGAGTAGCAAATTCAAGCATGTTTTCTACAAATTTTAAAAGTCCTGTTAATACAAATGACCAACAAAAAGTTCTCCAAAGCGCTTTAACTAGCGACAAAGAAGCAAAGCTGCTTCTGGAAATATTATAAAATTAAGTTAAAGTAAAGAAATTATCTTTTCCATAATTACTCTGGGTTTTTTGGTTGTATTTGCATCCAGTGGCGCTCAAAAATGTTATAAACGGCAGCTGAGTGGTTTTTCTTTGATAAATCCCACATGTCGTCTGAAGTAAGGGGACGTCGGAAACCAGTGTAAGCCATTCTTAAAATGAAGAATAATCGATTTGAGGTATTATAATATTTCAATATTAAAACAGAGGAACTAACTTATCAAACCAGGCAAATAAGAGACGTGATAAAAGAGGAGCTGATTCATCAGGACACGGTTTCTGCAACAAAAATTTGAATACATGATAACTATTATTATATTTAGCATTTGGTTATACTTTTTCAGAATTCTTTTCAAATAGTTCATCAGAAAATATGGACAAAACGAAAAGCCCGAGAGCCAATGGGAATGATACCAGCCCAATTTTGAATATCAACTGTTTGTGATCGTCTGTTGATATCTAAAACCCAATATTTTTTATTAGTTCTTATATTTATTTATGAAGAAAAATAAATACCACGTGTAAAAGTGACAATATGTTGGTCCTAAACTCGAAAGCCGCACCAACTGTGTATAACAACCAAAATATAAAGAGGACACTAGAAGACTTTTGTCCATTCTTACGATGATACACCGAAAGAAACACCACTAAAACCTAAAAATCGGGGAAATTTTATGTTTTATAATCTTTATTTAAAATCCTCATACTTACCAAAGTTGCAATTTTGATCAAGGAAGCCACAAAATTGATAGGTGGCACAAAATCCAAATCTCTGACATCTGTTATAATCCAGTAAAATAGTTCAATAACAGCCAGAATTAGTAAACTAATGCTCCATATCTATTGATAATTAAAACGAATTGCATTTTTAGAAGTTTATTTTGCTGATTATTATTATTACCAATTTTATTGTATTTATTGGTGTGTACTTTTTCCCTCTCTTTCGAGTCAGTCGGACAAAATAGAGATGAAACGGTAAACATAACCAAAGAAAAATGCATGGGATGCATATTAAAGCTACTTTCTGGAAACAGTGGGGAAATTCTGGCTTGTCAGTATGCCAGGTCAAATTCGAATCCTTTGAAAAAAAAAAAATGCGTATCAGTATCTCGATTAACATTTTTTTTTAAAGATAACGGGTTATTTTTTTTGCACGTAGGTTATTACAAAAAAATCGGGATTTACCGAGTAAGAAATTTTTGTAAAAAAGTTATTCTTTATTGAAATTATATTTTTACATAAGTTATTTAATTTAAAAAAGAAGGTATAGTGTGTTAAGAACATCTGTTCATAAATTAATTGATTTCAAAACATGATTAGTTTTGTTATCCTAGCGCCATCTGTGAACTCACCCAAAAGACAGAACCGCAAAACGACTTTTCCATATTGGATTGCTCGTAGCGAGGTTCGTAGCTTCCGTTGACCGTATTGTTTGGATTGGAAGCCATGACTAACTAAAATGCATGTTAAATTCACTCACGGAGCGTGTCGGCCTTCGTCCAATTCATACTTCTCGGGAAAATGCCCGAAACCAGTTTGAAACGGTTTGCTGAGGATTTTCTAGGAATGTGAGTACTCAGAAATAATCTTTTATTGCCACAAGAGGTCGCGTTGAATGATGGGCGGCGATTTCGAAGTACTCATTTGATAAAATCGACGCAAATGATGATGTAATCTTGATTAGGGATTATTTATTCCGAGAATAAATTGCAATATTCATTAGACAACTCATCAAAATGTGTTAACTTAAATGAGAGGTTACTGACCAAAAACGAATTATTTAATTGTACACTTAAAGTATTTATTTACAATATTATATTAATATGAAGGGGTTCTAAAATTATTTTCTTGGTTTGGTTGTAAGTTCAAATCATTTATCTGATGAACCACTTTCACAGCTTCTCTTTTGAAAAGTTTGGGTAGGTTCTTGAACTTCAGCCTCACTCGTTAAGTAATTTGTTTGCTGGGAACTTTGTACGCTAATCGTGTTCTAATAGAATGAAAGGCATAATCAGTCAAATTGTGCGAATTGTGAATACTCTGAGAACTCACTCTCAGTTCAGGACTTGATTCCATAACTGATAAATTAAAATCTTGGTCACGATATTTGCTGGGCAATTGTGAACTCTGATATAAGATGACAAAGGTCAATTTATATATTCATTCATTCTACCTGGTGACTTACTTGTGGCTCGTTCTTCGGGCTGTACAAGTTGAAAGGAAACCTTTCTACAGTTGAAATATTTAAATAGATTGAATGTCATGAATGTCATGCCACACTGAAAGTTTTTAGCTCACCATATAAATATTTAGTCACTCTTGGTGAAAACACAGTTTGCCAGTAGCGTTCTACATGTAGATATTTTGTTACGGTAAACGCCACCGTTTTGCTCGATGTTTTAATAGAAGGGATTTTAGAATGTACGTGCTGTACCTGGCTGGCTGAGAAAATTTTGGATTTTTTCTTTAAGTATAGAGAGAGAATTAGTTTTCACATTCATCCTTATACAGTTGTATTACTTACGTCTATGTCTCTTTTTGAGGAAAAGTTTTCATTGCTGTTAAAAAAAATGAAAGAAATGAGCCAAGCAATTTAATATACAAATGCAGTCGTACACTGGAATTTTTGGATCCAAATCCATTTGCACTTGACCAAGTTGGATTTCTTCAGGTAAAGCATCAGGGATTACCTTATCCCAAAATTGATCCTTGCGTATTTGTGGGATTACCATGTGGCATTCATCCACTATTGCAAAACTTATCTGTTATAAATAATCACAGAAGGATGAAAACTAAAGCTAAAGATGTCTTAAGAACATTTTTGTGTATACTCTCAAATTTCTGTCCACCAGCCAACTAATTTCAAAATCATCGTCATCTTCACCAAATGGATTTAATAGAGTTTCTGCAACCTGAATGGAACAAAGGTTTAAATTTTTTCCAAGAGTAGACTGCATTCATTCAATTATCAACTCACTTTCAACCATCCCATGTAAAACAAAAACTGCAAAATTGTAAAAATTGGGAAATATATATCGATAGAAGTTTGCGTGGGTTTCCCTTTGTCTTCATGTTCTAGAACTTGCCGACCCAATATTGCAGCAAGAAAAAAAGTGTACACAGCCAATGTAACTACCTATTGAAGAAAATAGATAACACTTTTGCTTCACTATACTCGACTCGTTAGTTACTTGTGTATAAACAAGAGGTATTGATATCCAGGTATAGGTCAATATAGTTCCGCATTCACCTTTGAAAGCTTTTATTTGCTAAATATGGAATCAGGTTGACAGTTTCTTTCAAAGTGTGAAACATTATGAAATTATCTGATCAAATTACTTACGTCTAATACTTTAATCTCGTGAAAATCGCTTTCTATGATATTGTCTTCGCGAGCTTTAGAAACAATGTTAGCTGCCCAAATGAGAGGAACCCAATAAATATTATACGGCACTTTGTCGTGAAACTCTTCCAAGATCTTTTTCTCTTGCTCATGTAACATTCCTGCATAGAATGAGTATATAATGTATTATTTTAATTAATCCGCTGACATTTCTCAACTTGCCTACAACTACTAAATGATCAAAAGTAGGAAACCTCTTTTTAATTGGGATGCACGTAGTCATCATCAACATTATATGTGATGCGTTTACATATCTCATTATTGTCCTTCGCAACATTCGCGATTTGTCATCCTGTTAGAAAAAAAAAGCATATATACATCTATGTATATTTTTAATGCGATTTCTTCGAGAATTACCTTTCCCCTAATGCAGGCGGCCACGCTTATTGCAATATTATCACCTCCAGGCAAAGCATTGAACATTTTCTCCCATCGGGAAATAACATTTGACACATAAAACCCAAGAACAAATGATAACGGAATGAAAGACATTTGAGATGCGCAATAGAAAGACACCAGTTCAAATATTCTGGAAAAAAAGGATAAGAAAATAAAATTTGTTTTTGTTATACTCTTGTTGATTGTTATTAGAATTTACTCTTTGGTCCTTCCTTCCAATAAGAAATGATAACATAATCCCAAGGAGTAATAAAGAAAAAGAAAGATTAAAAGATCTGCCCATACCAATTTGTAAATACTAGCCTTCCATCTGTGTAAAAATAATATATACATGCAACATTTTGTGTCCATTTAAATTAATGTTAAATCGGTTACTTACAGGAATAACAAATGCCAAAAGTTTCCTACAGTTTTGACAGTTCCACATCTATCAGTGTAAGCGTAAGTCATATTTTTTTATCTCTCTGTCCTTTTTAAATGCATATGTTGAAGTCTAGGCCTGTACTTATCGTCCAGAGTTGCGCAATTTCAGGTAAAGCAGATATGGTAATGATGTAATAATAAAATAAAGTTTGCATTGTTTTCAGCACTTTCGTGACAGCTTGGACGAATAGTAAGTCATCGTAAAAAATGGCGGATTCTACAAGAGAAGAATTATCAAAAGAGTACGAAGAAAAGTTTAGTTACAAATATGGGACAGACGACGAATACTTTGTTGAAGCTGTAAAAAAGACGGTTGGCCTACCACCTTGTATTCATCCATGGCATGGTATGGTGAACCAAGAAGAAATGTTGATTATTCACGGTAAATAACGATAGTAAAATTTATGTAAGTGCGTTCGAAGTTTATTTTCTAACACAGACATAGGCGAAGTTACGACCAAAGGGGTTCTAGAGGTCATGGGCGTGATAATAGAAGGCAATGGGATAGACGAGAAGTCCAGTGCAATAACAAATTAGCAAGCGAAAAATGCAGTTTTAATCTTGGGAAATTGTAATTATCAAAAGGTATATACTTCACGGAAAATTGCTGTTAGCTGTACATATAATAACCATGTACAAAGTAAGTCGTGATTCAATTATAAGCGAACTTTATGACGAGTTATTACTTTTTTTAGTACATACATGAGACAAGCAGTCTTCACAATAAGCAATGACGACCAGGAACTTCGCAAGTATGAAAACACATAGATGCGGGTGCACCCAGCGACACAATTCCAGTAGTGTCAGCAGTTTCTGGTAAGTCATATCGCTATTACGACAACAACTGCAACTTAAAAACGTGTCCAAACCTACTATTCAAGCATCAGTAAGTCTTCTATGTGGTAAATTACGAATTACTTTAGATGGTCGACGTTTTCCACCGACTTCACTCTCTTCAGGTGAGTGGTTATTCACAATTCTATTGATTGTACGTAACATATTTGGATTCTCTAGGTTTCATAATAGTGACCTACTTTCGTGGAAAGTGATATCCAGAAAAGTTGTTGGCAAAATGCTTATGATTATTATTACGTATAATAATAATAATGAGTTTTCGCTATTCCTTTTGTCATACGTTTATTTACCACTGGCAAGATCAACAACAAATAAGTTCTACATGGACCTGTTACAATTCGTTCATATTTATCATCATGCATATTATATAAAGTAATGTTAAAACGTATTTATTGAGTGTTAATTTCTAATTAATCGTTTAAACATTTCATTCGAGATCTAGCATAGCACATGCATCATGGTTTAAAAAGGACAATTGAATTGGCAAAAGATGGCAATAGTGTGATGGTGCCCAGACTAAATGATCGAAGAGACATTTTGAGAAAACTGATTGGTTTCATCCTGCAATTTGTATCTCAACACTGAAGGATGATAAAGAATTTAAAGAATTAATTTAATCAAGTTTCTCTTGCATTATTTTGAAGAACTGTTGAAAAGATTACAGAAAGTTGCGCTTAACATATTTCAGG
>JAQGAS010000351.1:0-58417 GCA_034686365.1 Pachymerium ferrugineum | reverse complement strand
ATCTACTTTTTTGTTACAATTTTCACAGTGATAAGCATTTGCCCCTTCTAATAAATCCCCTTTAACATATTGCTCTAGAGAGGCCAACAGATTACTATGGTTTCGTATATATTAAAGTTACAATGCGTAACTTAACAGAAAATGACCCTTATAGGGCTCCGTAGAATAGCCACCTGGTGCTCGGCTCAGCTCAGCTCAGCTCAACTCAACTCATCTCACACTAACCGAAAAGATAAGATATATTATATGGCGACATCTAGTAGAAAAGATATAAACTATACAGCACATAATGTTGTAGCACATAAAATAGCATAATGGCGGAAATTTAAGCAAGTTATTTTAATAAAAATCTTTTGAAAAATTTTGATAAAATCAATTTTTGGTGAAATTTATTTTTATTTGAATGAAACTCATGTTTGCCCGTCACAGATATGACCTCGGATGTGCCCCATTAGGAAATCATAGGCAGAGGCGGCAGAATTTCACCTTACGGTGAAAAATGAGACTTCCTCATCATATATGATCAAAATCTGTATTGATGATGTCACAAAACCCTGGTCCGCAATAAGACTTACACAACACTTAAAAAAAATGATCATGATCATCTAAAAATTTTAGCAATAGTGCCCTTCGACATCCTAGATTTGATAACAGTACTTGGGGAAAAAATTTTCACACCTTTGAAAACTTTCGGATAAAATTATTACCATTATCAAAAATTTGTATTTGAACATTTGACTTTAAATGACAATTACAACGGCACTAACACGTAAAAATCTTCTAAAATTAATAAATTTTAATCTTTTTCTTCTTACTATACATAAAAACTTACTTCCTACCGGGCTAAAATATTAAAAAAAACTTCATAACTTGTCTAACTTGAATGAATACTAATGCGCTATGATGAGTGCTGGCTTTGTAATTAATAAGAACTTGGACAGAGAAAAAAAAACTTTATTACATTGCTAATAACTGCTAATACTACTGTAAAGAAAATTTTAAAAAACGTAGGTTTTAAAAATTTCTTCTTAAAATAAAAAAGGACATGTACATGAATTATTAATTCCTAAAAACAATAAGATTGGAACGTCAATTCGACTAAACTAAAGTAATTAAAATGAAATGCAGGCATCAACCTATGCTTTTTTATGACAATATGTCAAAGGACAAATCGTGGGTGCAGCATGGTGAAGAAATCCTGGATTTTAAACCCTATCCCTCCCACCCCCAAAATCTGCATTGAAACTGCATAATAATCTGCGGTTTTACTGCATAGTTTTCCCAAAACCATTTCAAATAAACAGCAGGAAAACTGCAAGATAGGTTCTGGAAACCACCCAAAACTGCAGGATTATTGCAATAACTGCATTCAAAAAATAACACCATTTCAAGAGGTACGATCAAATGTTTGGTATGTAACTCTGAAGTTGATCCTAACCGTGTTATGCTCCAGAAAATAAAATGTCAAAAAATAAATTTTGGCCTACTTAAATGTGTTATAACAATCTATTGTACTGGACATGTTTACCCATTTATGCAGC
Source organism: Pachymerium ferrugineum (assembly GCA_034686365.1). Lineage (NCBI taxonomy): Eukaryota > Metazoa > Arthropoda > Chilopoda > Geophilomorpha > Geophilidae > Pachymerium > Pachymerium ferrugineum. The sequence goes on along the minus strand of JAQGAS010000351.1, from coordinate 56,876 downwards.
ACATTAAATATAGCGACGTCACAGGTAATAAAATTCACCTAAGCAGCTAAGCTACAGTGTTTGAAGTCGCAATGCGCGAACGAATTCGGGCTAAATTAGAGTGTTTAGTCATAGTCAACTTCATGTGGTTTGTTTCTTCAAACGTGTAAATGTTTTCACAAACTAAGAATATAGTGACCATATCTTATTTTTAAGTGCTCCATAGTTTGAAACGCAGCGGGGGTTTGTTAGTATAAAGAAATAAACACTTGGTATAAAAAAATTTAACTACACAAACATTCAAATGCAATAGAAAAACAGACTGTTTTGTAGTTCTCATATCATGTTTTGAAAGCAAAAAGCCTGCCGAATAGTGAATATTTTATAATACGTACTTAAAAAAATGTATATCTTTTACCTTTAAGTCTTTTATGTTGACTTGTCCCTACGCCTAGAAAATCTTTTCCAAACTTCAGTACCAATACTCCCAATGTCGGAATAAATAAAATAAAACAGCTCAAAATAAAACAATTCCGCAAGCAGACTAGAGTCTGTCAGACTCAGATTTCCTGTGAGTCAGCATTGTCGGTTTTCTCTTTAGGAAACCAAATGCTACTTCCCAAGAAGAGATATCCCATCGGGTCATCAATAAATAGTGAACGGTACAGACGGAACAGCCTCACTGTCACACCGCACCACAGACAAACATAAGGGGTCGCCATTAAATGACGTCATTTGAAAACTGAACTCTGGGTCATATAGAAACAGCTCACGTGAGCAGACGACCGATTTTATAAACTTTCGACTAACTTACGTCACTACGAAAATTAGAACTATAATTAAACAGGCACTTTTTTCTAACCAAGCAACACATTTCATTCACCGTAGAAGTTTTATTAACAAGTAAGTGCAATAAAAAATTCGAACTACAGAAGTTGCGCAACACAAATGACGCATCATCGAAAGACTGTGAAACCACATTTATGTTACATAATAATAAAATGTCTTATTGTTAGTAAAATTTAAAAAAAAATGTGATCAGCTATTTTTTTGTACATACTAAGCAAACATGACGTTCTTATTCTACTATTTGCTACAACTGTTCCATATACGGTTTACACAGTCATTTACACAGTCATTGCTTTGACCTTTGCAACACCGATTACTTATTTAATAAACTTAACTGCTATTAAGTAGTATTGATCTTTTCTCATGGATCTTTGCTGAGAGCACTCTCTAATGTTAACTTATGCAAACAACTGGTTTTATTTAAATTGCCTTAACTTGATATCATATAAGATACCAAACAAGGGTAAGAATGTTAGTTTTATTTCGAAAAGAGTTATTTACATTAACACAATTTACTGACTGTACAGGTAGAATAATACAACTACATCAAATAATGCAACTCGCATTTCTACAATTTAACAAAAAAATAAAAAATTCCATAGATAGAATTTTTTTATGGATAGTTTTTTTTTTTATTGATTCTTCTTAATCACTAATTGTACATTTTCTCAACTCTGACAAAAGCGCTTGCAGGAGAGCAAATTACAGGCATTCTATGGACTTGGATAAGAACTAATTAATTTTGAGCTACTTTCTTTCGCTCGATGAGTTCAGCTAATCGATCCGCTAAATTTATGTTATCGTTAACCCCTTCACACCGACGCAGGAGACCTTCGGGCATCTGTTCCAAGCCGAACAAAGCTCCAGACAAACTTCCAGCCATACAAGCTAAAGTGTCTGTATCTCGTCCCAAAAGAATCGTGTAATGAATAGCTCTTTCAATTGGATTAGTTGTAGACTGAAAAAAACAAAGCATTTTATTCACAAAAAAGTCAAAAATCAATTTTAGAATTAACTACTTCAACTTCTGGTATCGGTTGAAGACTCCTCAAAAAGGTAAAAATTGCAGTTGGCACTGATTTAATAGCTGGAGTATCATTTCCCAAAGACGCCACAACCTCGGGCACACTTGTATTTCCAGTTTTAAGAAATTCTTTCACGATTTCGAGTTTTTTGACGAATGGTTTAGTTGTATCACTATCAACAAACAAAAAATAAAAAGAATATTTTAGGTAATAGATAGAAAAAAAAACTCACGTGCTGCCTTCTTCAGGAACAGACTCGATTCTGTCCATCGCTTCTATCAGGATATCAACAAACGCTTGTGGCTCAAAGGGTTGAGCTGGGTCCATTATAAGTGCTTGGTGAATAGCTGCACATTGAAGTACCGCACCGTTATATCCGTTTCTATGAGCGTGGGTTAAACGGCTGCTATCTCTAGCCACCTAAATATTTACATAAATTTGTTTCATAATTTTTACGTATAAGAGCACAGAAAATTACGAAACACATTCTCCTTGAACCGTTATTAATTACTTTATTTAATGACGTCATTAAAATTTTTCTTTACCTCCATAACTTTATCGACATCACCGTAGTAAAACATGGCAATAGGAGGAATTCGCACTGCTGCTCCATTAAAACTTGACCCTTTCCCATCAAATGCCTCTTGGGCTGGTCTATACACATCAATATATTTCCAGGCACGAAGCAACTTGAATACATTGGCGTTTTTGTCCGTTCCTTGATATTCTTCCGCGAATCTGAACCAGCCAACACCAGAATTCGATTAATGGAACGCTCGAGGGCGATATTCTCGTGCCTGACACTCAAAAATAATTTTCAATTGACACCAACCTCTGTGCTAAATCCGTTGGATCGTATTGACCTTTAGTAACCAAAGATTCTCCAACGCATCTGATCATCAATGTATCGTCCGAAAATGGAAAAAAGGGAACTGTATTAAAATAAAAATTAAAATTAAAAAACTTCATTTTTTGGGTTAAATAAAAGTGCTAAATATTATCCTTGGTAATTTTGCAAAAATTGCAGTAATTGAAAAGAGGGCTTACCTTGATGATAAGGGTCATTGAGTTTTTTGAAAAATTTAGCCAACATGTTTTTTGAAAGAGGATATTCCCCTTCAAATGGTGTTCCAATGCAATCTCCTAAAAGAGAACCTACCAAACTTCCTCTAAATTTGGACACAAGTCGAGCCATTTTTCCAGCTCCTGCTGCTGCCATCTTCGTACTTTCCACACTGTCAGTTGCGACATTTTGCAATTGTAGGTGGCATAGACCAGTCACTTTACTGCCTCGTCTAACTGCCTTCGAGAGATATTTAATAGAAATTATAACATCTTAAACAAGGACAAGTTAAAACTTCCGATTTTTATTTTTCATTGGATTTTGAATGGCAAGATTTTTTTAAATAGTTCTTATGCAACTTTAAAGATAAGTTTTTCTTTTCTTTTGGGGAACTTAATCGTGTTATTTTATAAAATAACATCTTATTGTAAAATTACGAACATAAGCAATTATTTGCATTACGAACATATTTGCAATTCACCTGCAACTGTTTTTTTCCGTTTTGCTTAATTGAAAAAAAAAATTATGTAATGGGATAATTGCGACTGAATCTGAATATGAAATTGCTAAAACCTGTTTCCTTTATCATACGTCGGTCTTAAGGCACATACAAATAACAACCGTATTTGCACATAATAAAATTATGCTTCAATAAAAAAATATTTCGCATTGATGCCAAATATTTGATCTGAAATAATTGTCAAATAAACTGCGTAATTTACGTTACAATAAATTAACAAATAATCACACAAATGGATAACCGGACACTGGACTTTGTCACAGTCATTTTTTGAAGGTCAGCTGTGTACTCATCGAAAGTCGAGGTTTTCAACAGCCATCTAAAGTGAAGAGAGGTCAAGGTTTGCCGCATGGCAACAAATTGTCATTGGCCTTGTTGTCTAAGGTCATTTCAGGTGGGCAACTGGTCCTGATACCCTCTTTCAAGGACTGAAAAGACATTTGAAAGTCCTTGGTATCATCCACCGACATCCCAGTCAAGGTCGAGGGTTTCATTCACCTGTCTCAAGACAAATCAAGGATCTCATTAATTTTTCAGACTCAACATCTTATATTATTGCCGTAGCCATTATCAGTCACGCATAATTAGAGAATATTCAAAGAGGATTTGATAAAAATCGAATCTTATGTTCCGCATGCGCAGTGGGAATTTTCCTCATTCACCTTTGATCTTGGCTTCCAGGATGAGAGCAGACCAATCCCATTTCTCATTGTATAATAAAAAGTAATTTGGGGAAAAAAAATCACTTAATTCAGAGCATTATAGTATAGCATCCGATTTCACCACCTGTACATATTAAGTGAAGGTGTTTGAATAAAACGGAAACCTTTGAATGTAACATTTTACTTCCAAAAGTTTTCCGCGTTCAAATCAAAAAAGGTGTAGAAATATGAAATTTAAGATTAATGCGTCGTTTCTATAATGCGATTTTCGTGTACGTTGATAATTTATTCCTGTAAGTTCCATCTGGTTTTCCCCTTGTCAAGGTTCAAATCGATGTCAAGGGATTCTCAGAAAACGCTACTCATAAAAAAGTAAAGACGAAAATAAGACAAACTAGAAATGACAACAAACAAGATACATGATCAAAACAAATACCACAGACAGCGTAATCAGACATGTCAAAACATTTAAAGGAATTGATAAAGATGTTTATTGCTATTGTCCTGTCATATTTTCAGAAAAAGCTCATATCTTCAAGATTTACATTCTAACTGGAATTTTCCTGCTACTGATATGAGCGCTTAGTCTGTATCTCAATTCATCAAAAATTATTCACAGTCCGACCAGGGTTCACTAATTGCGCAAGCGCGTGACGTCATGATTAATTCCTAGTAGAGAGCTGAAAAAAGTATAAAACGGACCAAATGCTCCTCCTCAGCTTCATTCAAGCAACCAGAGGGAAACTTGAAGACAACAAAATGCTTACTTATTGCACAGCTTTCTTTTTAACAGTGTTGGCTGTGGCTAATGCAGCACCAACCACAATTCCTCCAGGTAATAATTACTGAATTTGTATATTGGCAATTTTTTCTTACATCTTTCTGCCCGCCACATTTATTGCAGCTCGTTGGTGCGTGAGTTCAGATGCAGAAGAGGCAAAATGTAAAGCACTTAAACAAAATCTTCATGAACGAGAAATTATGCCAGGACTTGAGTGCATTCGGGCATTAGACAAGTAATGTGGAATTTAAGTTTTTATTTTATGTTATAAAATATTTTAACGGTCATCCTATAGATACGACTGCATGGCTAAAATCGAGCAAAGAACAGCTGACGTCAGTTGTTACTGGTCCATGGACACTTACGTTGCGGGTAAATACCATGGGTTAATCCCCTTCTTGAGTGAAAAGCACACTTTGGGTAAGTACGAGCTACTTCAATTTTTTTAACCAGAATTAATTTTGAAATCTTTCGGGTTCAGATGATGGCTGGACTTATGCTTACTACGCACTTGCAATCATTCATAAAGATGATGACTCAATTCACAGCATTGAGGATCTTAAAGGCAAAAAGTCATGCCACACTGGAATTAATAGACACGTTGGGTGGGCATATCCCGTCTCTCAACTTGTTTCACGCGGTTTCTTCCAAGGCGGGGATTGTGTTAGCAATGTTGCAAACGTAGCACACTTCTTTAATGCTAGTTGCATCTCCAACGTGAAAAAGTTTGACCCCGAAGGTCAATACAGTAATTTATGTAAACTGTGTGGCGGAGAAGGCGAACTTCATTGCTCTGCTGATGATCCTTACGCAAGCTATACAGGATCTCTCAAGTTAGTTATTTATTAACTACGTTAATTAATTTCAATTATTAATCAATGAATCGGTTAATTAATAGATGTTTGTTGGATAAACGTGGCGACGTAGCTTTTGTTAAAGACACAACTTGGGGTGAGGTTTTGAAGGAACGTCCAGATATCGCCAGTACGAGAGACGACTATCGTCTTCTCTGTCTTGATGGCTCTAGAAAACCACTTGATGAGTAAGTAAATGAGTAATAATTTTATTTCATTTTGACTATAAAATTGTTTTAGGTACAAAGAATGTAACTGGGGGAAAATCCCTGAACGCGCCTGCATGACGTCACCCGATTTTCCAACTGAACACCTGAAAGCAGTCCAAGAAATGTTGCTCACAGCACAATCAGATCAATCAACTTTCAAATTATTTGAATCTGCAACCTACGGCGGAAAATTTCTTATGTTTGGCGACAGCACACAAAAATTGGCTCCTGTTGGAGACAAAAATGATTACGAGAAATTTTTGGGCGATTATATGTTTGTAAGAAATAACCAGTTTGCTTGCCAAGCTCCAGCAGCTCGTTGGTGCACAATTTCCGATGCAGAACAGAACAAATGTCATCGCATGAGGGACGCCTTCACTGCACGGTTTATCAAGGTAAAAAAAAAAAATTTAAATGAGAGTAAAAACAAGTCTTAATTGAACTTTACACTCTTTATTACAGCCTGATATCGAATGTGTAAAAACGACCGACACCGCATCGTGCATGAAAGATATTAAGGAAGAAAAAGTTGATTTAATCAGTCTTGACGGAGGCGATATTTATAAAGGGGGCAAAGAATACAATGTTCAAGTCATTTCTCACGAAGATGCTGGAAAGGGAAAAGCCAAATACTACGCCGTCGCTGTGGTCAAGAAAGAGAATTCAGATATTAAATTCACGAATTTAAAGGGTAAAAAATCATGTCACACCGGAATCGGACGTACGGCTGGTTGGAACATTCCGGTGGGCACTTTGTTGAGCACTAATCAAATCTCCATGCCATCCGATTGCAATATTGCGGAAGCTGTTGGCCAGTTTTTCAGTGGAAGGTAATAATAAACAAAATAACCTTGATCTAACTTTATTTTAATGAAATCTCTCTCATTCAGTTGTGCACCTGGATCATTACTTCCAGCCTACAATCCATCAGGGAAAAACCCAGCATCCCTATGCGAACTTTGCGCCGGCAGTGGTGACCACAAATGTTCACGAACAGAGAACGAACCATTCTACGGTTACACCGGAGCTTTCCGTTGCATGGCTACTGGAGCTGGAGACGTTGCGTTCGTGAAACACGTCACTGCAATCGATAATACAGATGGAAAGAACCAAGATGATTGGGCTAAGAATTTGAAGTCAGAAGACTTTGAATTGCTTTGCAAAGATGGAAGTAGGAAACCTATCACTGAATATGCTTCATGCAATTTAGCAAGAGTAAGAAATCAAATTATTGGTTAAAATTGAAAATGTTTTCTAACTGTTTTTAAAACTGCAGGTTGCAGCCCACGGAATTGTTACAGCAGGTGATAAGGATGCAACTAAAGTGAAGCAGTATAACTACATGCTCAATGCAGGAAGTGTATACTATGGGAAAAATTCAACACCAAATCCAGTTTTCCAAATGTTTCAGTCAGGACCTGGAGCTAAGGATCTCTTGTTCAGCGATTCAACTACCAATTTAGAAATTGTGCCTCCTCCACAACGCCCGTACAGAAACTACTTAGGTGACATCGCAGATGTCTTCGACAATATCGGGGAAGATAGTTGTAAGGCTACAAGTTAAGCGCAATGATATAGAAAACCAAACTGTTTTGTAAAATATTCCTATTTTCGAACTTTTATATACATTTTAGAAATAAACTTTTGTGTTATAAATTACATTTCTGTAGTTATTACACCAACTTGTTCACATCGTTTAGATAAACCGCCGTTCGCTTGAAAAACAAAGAAAAGCCTAATTCTGTAAATCTTATATCAAAGCAACAAGCCATTTTTCTGGGTTCAACTGACGCGACAAATACTATGGGATAAGTCTGAAAAGCAAACTTTTATATCGAAATTCAAAATTATAAAATTTTAATTTAAAATTCAGCGAACACTCTTTAAATTCAAATTGCTTAATGTGTTTTAATACACCTTTCCACGTTAATAAAATGCTAATATAATAGTTAATAATGTTTGCTAGTAAAAAATATCGTCTTTTTACTGTACTGTCTGTGTCTGCTTTGCACCTCTGTTTACTGATCCCACCATTCTTGTGGGGGATCATTGCTATGAGTCAAGAGTGCAAAACTCAACACTAATATTCTAAGAATCATACGGAACTTTAATAAACTTTTAATTATACTAGTCACATTTTAACCAAAAATTAAATTTTTTAATTTATAATTATTGCAAAAAAAAAAACGTTCTTTGTTGACTCTCAAAAGATTGTGAGTATAAAAATTTCACTATACTACCAGCTATATGGTTCAAACCAAGAAGCACCTTTCTACAAAACCACTACCCCTCTTTCAGCGTCCAGAAAATGTGTTGACCAAGCTTACTCTTACAAAAAAGATTTGATTAACTTTTGGTCATATGCCGTCATTTTTTTGATCAGAAAAGTTCACTTCTGATTACTTTCTATATGGTCAAGTAATCACTTTTTTAATGTCATGTTTTGAGTATTTAGTAATCATAAAGCACTGATCACCAATGACAAAATGATTAAAAAATGATCAAATTTTTTTGTAAGAGTATGTTCAGTTCTCTAAGTCGAAAATTTTATCAGGTATTCAATACCAGTTGAATGCAAAGTTGCTGCCTGAAGTAAATGTTTACAGGACCACCAAAATGTCTATTTCTGAATACAGCCCATAAACGCATTTGTTGTCTATCCTTTAAATTTAGTGATATCCAAACTGTCCAGAAATAAAGAAAACAATACTACCTAATATTACGTGATTTTGTACTGTCTCAATAATTGCAACACGAATAAAGATGAAATTTACATGTAAACAGACATCAAAAAAAGAAATAAGTGAACACAACCAACATTCCTGTAACTATAATTATCGCCAGATGCACACACGTCCGGACGAGTAGTTATTGACGCACTCAAAGCTCAGCCAGATATGATAGATAAGCTACTGTGAATTGTCCTTCTTCGCGAAGAGTTGGATTATTTGCGAAAGGACTACCGCACTTTATCGATAATTTTCTCAGTTATTATACAAACTTAATACATCGGCTTGCTTTTGTAACTTACAAGTATTAAAACGCGAGTGAAATCTGGCGTTGAACGCTGCTTATTGAGAAAACAATATACATGTAAATCGAAAAATATTATCCATCAAAGAATCAGGCATACCAAATTAAGGGGACGTCCAGAAAAATCAAACACCAAACCTGAAATACTATTAGCGTTTAAAACAGAGTTATCGCAACGCAACACGAGTTAATAAATTTCTTATATCAATATTCACCGCTTTGACCACTACAAAGTGAACATTAACTGATGACATCAACGATAGCAAAGAAGCAATACAGGACTTTGCCAAAATCGTTTTCTAATTAATAAAAGGTTTCTAACAGCTTGCACAAAGTAATATAATATTTTGTTTTCGAGCGTGAGCTGTTCGTAGAACTTCTAAACCTAAGGAAGAGTTAACATAACAAACAGTTCAGTTCCCAGCTTTTTGTGCCTGTCCCCGGAAAGATTACCTTGCCCAATATAGTTAACGGATGCTTCAAATTGTTGTGTAGGTGTTTAACAAAGTTTTCTAATTCTCGCATTTGCATATTCTACTTGTCATTCAAAGTTTCACCTAAATAACACAGGCAACTTAAATTTGTTCTGACCACTCGTTTAAAATGCAAACTGCGCGAGTCGCCTGCGAGGATCTGGCGCCATCTGATGTTAGCAACAGCAAATGTGGATCGTCCGCAAATGACGTCACAGAAATTGGAAAAAACTTTCAATATGAGAGACGAAGGGGTGGCGTTTTGACTCAGCATTGGTGGACCGTCTAAACTTCAGAGCATGCGCACACGTCATCGTTCCAACCAGCCAGGTTTTGATCTTCACTCATTGTCCGCTGTCAGCGCGTGAAGTTGGCACGTGCACTCGGGTGTCTACATAAATAACTAAAAGACGCCAACGAAGACGCCAGTTGAACCTCTAACGATACGGTAAGCTCCACTTGTTATAATCACGCAGTTTGTAATCAATGACGTTGAACTTTTTAATTTCCATCATTACACATCACTCAAACGAGGTTTCCATGCAGGGAAGTTTTCAGCCAGGCGGAGCTTTCTTTTGCGGCTTCTCTTCCTTGCTTCAGTTAGGTCGCACTTGTTGTGAAATGTGGTTCACTCAGGTGTAATTTCCCCAATAAGAAAAAAAATCCTTATTAAGGAGAAAAAAGGAGCGAGAAGCATGTACAGCTTACAAAAAAGACTAGTGGGTGGTCACATTTTCTTAATGGCCATAGTTGGCCGTTTCCAAATCTGTCATCCAGAATAGGTCTCACTAATGGACTCTACACGATCTTTTGTTTCAATGACTGGAACCGCCTGAGTGCGTTCTGGTAGGGAGAGGCCAAAAAGTGAAAAGGAGAAAAATCGTTAGCGTTCGATGAATAGTGGGAGATAATGAGTGGTAAGAAAATAAAAAGCAATTAAAAACATGTTTTATTCATCTGACGTCATGAGGAGTGAAAATATAGTCGATTGTCATGACAACGACTGGCTGTGGTCGAAATCATATTATGAGATTCTTTTGACGTCCACATTCTTCCAATCTCGTTTTCTCTCCACCGTCCAGCTGACTGTGCGCACTGCTGAACCTGTTGCTGCGGGTGTCAATTGCGCTTCACTTTTATTCCCTGACGTACTTCTTCCTATTAATTATTTTCCGTTAGTGGATGCGTGGGGGCGGCATCACCAATTGTCGTTGATCGTTGGCGCCTCCGTCCGATTTATCGCAAGTTGGCGTCTGAAGCGGACGAGGGGATGAGTTATTGGCGCCTAGATCGATATCCATTAGCACGCGTTCTTCCCTTCCACACTCTCCCTTCCCACTCTCTTTTACTTCGGAAATCTAATGCGCGGACGCAAAATACGTTCCTAGTTGAGATGGGACAACCCTTTTCACCCAACTTATTATTAAAAACTAGTTGTCCAAAAACTGTCACTCCTATTTATTTTAATGTTGTTATTATGTTAGTGTTGTAAAAAGAAACTTTGTTTTTGAGGGTGGATTGCACCAATTTTCAGTTAAGAAAAAAAACCTGGCTTGAAATATACGCTTTAAAGAAAGTTTTAGTCTCAACTGGGCAGGTACAATCCTCTTTTTAACTTTACGAATCGATTGGGCATTATAAATAAATTTATTAAAGGTATCTTTACGTTTGTATTCAAGTTAAAACCCCACTTGGATAACAGGTTTTGAGCTTTTGCTTTCAGTTATGTTAAACAATCTTTTATAGAAATCTTTAGTTATCAATTAAATATTATATTACTCATTTAAAATTGTTAAAATACATAACGAATCATTCCTACTCTTACTAAACTAAAAGTTTGAGTTTTAAAAATACTTTTCTGAAATAAGAATTAACATTAACAGTAACGTAATAGGAAACCATAAAGACACGAGTTTTGATGTTCACCAACTGCATTTAAGACTAAACCTGGTAATATGTAAATTACATACAAGGTTTAGTCTTAACTGACGTTGGTGCAATCCACTCTTAATGGACTTTCTTGTACGCATTAACTTTGAACACCAATTTATGTAAGCGTAAATAAATACACACAAGGTGGAGCTTACAATTACTTAGCGGTCCGTTTAAACTGAGCATGTAGCCTACACGGAAGGGATTTGATGACAAAAAAGATTTAACATTTTATTTATTAATGACACTTTTGTGTGTTCATTGTAGTCTTTTATACCCAAGTGTAGGAAAGCACTTGTGCCCATTACATCTGTTTACATTGAAGTTCGCAGTTAGTGCGCATTAAGAAATTGTTATGGAATCAAAGGAATGAATTGTTTTAAATTCCACACTGAATTAGCGAAATGTGATATTAAAATTTTTTATCAAGAAATTTTTAAAAATCAAATTACATTTAGCTAATTAGGGTGTTTTTATCAAATTAATCAATTTTTCATGTGTTTGATTGGTTTTTTTGAGAGAAAAAAGAAACGCACCTCCTGAAGAGTCGTGTTTCCTATTCAGTAGCTAACTAAAACAGAATTTTTAAAATTAAAATTATAATGTATTTGTACTGCGAAGAGGGTATTCAGAACACATAACGCGGGAGTTTTAATAATTTTTTTAAACAAAAACTTTATACGTATATAAAGTAAGTCTTTAAACCATTTATATGCAGATGGGTTTTATCTGACACTAAATTAACTTACAGACCAAAATTAGTCTTTGCACACCTCCAAAAAAAAAAAAAAAAAAAAAAACAAAAAAAACTTGAGCATTCAAGCAACAGCTGCTTGGAACGGCATAAGCGAGATTAATGCTTCTATAACAACTTGCATCTTGTGTTTATTTCGTATGATCAAATAGTAAAGGAACTTATATAAGGACACTCATTCGTAACAAACTGTAAACAGGACCATAACATCAGTCACTTTAACGAGAATGAAATTATTGACGTTCTACTCTACGTGCATTCAACTTTAACTTTTTAATTTTCGATCTCAAATTTTGAGTTTGAATACAACTTTTGATTGGTCTTGTTATCTACGGCTCATTGATCATAAGTACGAGCGAGAACAATCACGTGCGTCGCGTCTGAGAATCATACGCATGCGTAGTGGACTTAGTTTAACTCTTTGTCTCTTATCTCGAGTCACCTTTGAACCGGCAGGGCTTTGATTTATAGAGGGAGGAAATGCCCTCCAACGCCACACTCGATCATCACCAGTGACGCCATCTTTCAGCGCATCATCGATCATCCTCTACAGGAATTAATTTTCCGCTATTTTTGCTCACTTTTTCTTTTCGGTGAGATTAATTCAGGGATTTAAGTTAGTAGGACCAACTTCCGGTATGTGATACGGTTACTATGGAAACAAGTTTTGATGAAGCGGAAGCTCATCTTTCTGGAGTCACGTGCCCCCTCAACTCTCTTCTGGCTTTAAAGGATGTGATGCCGGAATTCCGAACAATTTTCGATGTACCACGTAGCGCAGATCTATACGGTGTAACGTAAGGTGACGGAAAAGAGAAGATTGCCCTTGCACGGGACAATGGTGACGTGATTGATTCGAAAGACAAATAGTTCTGGCAGGGGAAAGTGGAGAGATCAGTGGGCAGTAAATGGGCGGAAGAGGCCGATATGACGTCAGAAGCGATCGAGTGTGTTTTATTTATATGATTTTTGCATAAACGTGATTTGATAGGCAGCAGACTGCTGAGCCAGCCAAAAGGGTGAGAAGCGCTATCAATGACGTCATCATCATAAATCAAGAATCGGAAGTGAAGAGTGACGTAACTAATCGCCATCAACGCATCCATCAATTGTGGGTCTGGAGGCAAAGCCTGAAGGAAATCAAAACATCAACAGCATCACCAACCCGTCCCCATAAAAAATATTAAACGACAAGAACTTTGCAGAGAAGCCAACGTGGTTGACAACACACTGAAATGGAAGTAGAAGATGAGGATGTGGAGGGGGGGGAGAGTTTGGAGAGAAGGAAGAATGAGATGGAGGGTGGTACGTGCGTTTGCAGCCGCCTTCGTCATCCCCTCGTCGCGTTGGTGGATATGAAGGGCAGAGTTCCAAACATGCTTTTCTGCTTTGCAATTATGGATGCCACGTCCATTGTATAGAGTCAAGGGGTGATGAGATGCCAGCTCCATTATAACGACTGCTTTCTATTGACAGTTGACAGACACAGGTGGCTGCGCGACAATAAAACCGAATCAACGCTAAAGGGTTAATGAGGTGTCCACGCGACCAACATGTTTTAAGTGTGTGTGGGTGTTGGTCGTTCAAATGAGAGTTGGGGTGGGTGCGTGGTGCGCGTGCTAACAACATTGATCGCCGGATAATGACTGTGAGAATGAGGACGAGACGCCAGAATTCCGCGCGTACTGGCGCACAAGCACGTTTTCGTGACAGCCCAAGAACCCATAGGGAGAGACGACATACGCATGCGTCTTTATGATCAGCGTGTTGTATTAACGAGAGCTGCGAGTTCAACCTGTTGCCCAATCGAAGCGCAACCAAAACTCGACCATTAAAGAGATTCTGTTGTCATCTTTTAACCATCATATTGATCTCGCGTACATTGTTTTGGGGGATATTTCCTGATTTTGGTTGGTGTCCACTTCTAGTTACCTTTGAGACGAAAAAATCTTTTACTTTTTTGTATATAACAAATAGCTAAAACTGATGCAATGGAAAAGGAGTGACCTTAAAGTGAATCGACCAATCAAGCGATCGTCCCGCCTTTTCCATGTCTCGCCAGCCCCTAAATTCCACCCTCTAACTTTTTCTTATCTTTTTTTCCGCTTGGACGCTGAAAGGGTGAACGGTGTCTCGTTGTATCGAGGTTTGAGACTCGCACATATGGTGATACGTCCTTATGCCAACCATCCTTCAAAGCAAATTGGTTGATAGACGCTTGATTAAATAGGTGTCATCTGAGCTGAAGGTCAATAGAGGGCGTCGTCTTACCTGCTTTGGAGGCCTTGAGTTACAAAATACTAGCGCGGGTCAAACGCAGCGCCACCTGAAGGCCAATCAGCAACAAGAGACTTGCTTGAGGACATGCGCTGATTAAACACAAAGTCGAGAGCAGCTGTGATCTATCGAACGCTTCCGCCCGACAGCGCCATCTTCGCTCGAATGAGGAACCGCAGCAACAGGTCCCCCTTCCCTCATTCCTCTCTAATGGGCTCAGGAAGAGAGGATTTCCTACCCTCAAAGATTTCCAAAGACAATTTTCATCCCAAAATGCACTGCGGTTCAATCTCGTTATACGTAGTCAAAGTGGCATTGAAATACCCAGGGCTCTTTACTTCCTTCCATCCGCATCACTTTTCAATAACACTGATGATTGAATATCAATTGCTCCTTTTTTTCATTTTTTTTTTCATGTATACTCTCTAGCTATGACAGTCGAGTCGAAAGGATGGTCGACAATCTTGCAACAATGCCGTGAATCCCGAAAATTGATAGTAATAATCGTGGCCATAGCATTATTATTGGACAACATGCTACTTACAACCGTGGGCAAGTTTCCGTACACTTGTCTGCACGCAAAAGCCATTCGCGGTTCATTTTTCACGGGAAAAGACTTAATGGTGACCCACAATTAATGAACCGCGGGCTTTGCGCATGCGCTCACGCGTTCAACATTTTCCAATTTCTTTCATCTTAGTTCCCATCATACCCGAGTTTTTGTACAGCATTCGCCATCGGAATGATAAAATCGTTAATACCACGACGCCAATACCTGAGCAAATGGTCGATCTAGTGCCAGATTTAAATTCATTAAACAACGGCACGCACAGTGAGCAAAAAAAGAACTAGGATATTCAAAAACGCTCGCAAATTCGGAATTATATTATTTTCTGACGAGGGTTTTTGAATACTCATGGTTTAAAGAAGTGTATGCATTTACCTTAACATTGTATGGCTATAGATTGCACGTGCGGGGTTACCCCTACGATACCTCTGACAGCTGAACAGGCGAGACATAAAGAACTCCTCTCAGAGAATGTGGAGGTGGGTGTGATGTTCGCATCCAAAGCTGTCGTGCAGCTTATAACTAATCCGTTCGTGGGTCCATTGACGAACAGGTTCGTTTTTTATACGTTAATTTCTTTTGATAGGTGGTAATGACGGTTCATATACGGCAACTTACAGTGTGAAGACGCCTGAAAAAAACAAAAATTTTAAAATTTTTAATCTGGTTTATGGGTCATTTTATTGAAAAGAAAAATCGTTAATAATTATGGAATCTCCTTGACCATTATTAAATTCTTAGTGTAGACTGCAGTTTCAAAATTGCGTCATGCATTGCGAAATAAATTGATGTGCCGAGAATAAGCGTGATAAGCGTTCAATAAATTAGGAGAGGTTTTTCTTAACCGGAATGAATCAGATTGGATAGGTTCATTAACTGCAAATTAGATCATCTAAGTGAGGCTCAGCGGTTGCCAGCGTCTAAATACAAACCTAAACTTGTTACATTTCGCTTGATAAACCAAACTATTAGCTTAGCATTACTCAAAATTTATTTTTTTTTTGAAATCTAATTGGAGGTTAACAGAACTAAAGTAATGAGACCTACAAAAAATTAATTAAAAAATAAATACAAAAAAAATGGCGGCGCTGATGTGGAAATGGAAGAGGTCTGAAAAATTCTTTGCGCTAAACATCTTTTGCAGTGTACTACTCATCAGTAGAGATAATAAACCGCAATTTCAGATTCTAAAATTGCGTCAATGTCAACTATTAGCCGCTAGGGAAGCAGTAAATGAATAATATAATTTGCAGGTTCTGTATAATTTTAAAAGGCCTGCATAAAAAATCTTTAGTCTATCGCAAAGGTTAAACTTACAGCACAATAATTTTTAATATTATTTCTATTTTAAAAACTTTATAGTTTCTAAGCAACCAAAAGTTAAAAGCGTAAATAATGATTTTTAAAAGGCTTCGTACGCAGAAACCATTTGACAACTCAAAAAATGAAATTTTCGGAAATGATAAAAAATACAAATATAATCTTAATATAATAGACGTAGGAAATAATTATCCACAGGGTTTTAAAACCAATATAAATTTATGAAATATTGTGGTCAAATGTCTGACATTTAATGGAAATTATTTTCGTGGCTTTATACGCTATTGCCATTAAACAACATGATCAGCTTAATAGCTTAACGCTCAAGGTTTTTATTCAGGGGCGCAATTAACTATAAGACCCAAAATTTCTCAGACTGCAAGTTGCCAAATATTAAGGATGACAAATATCATGACGAAAATTTTGAAATTTTCAGAATCGGCTACAGCATCCCGATGTTTTGCGGCTTCGTCATCATGTTTTTGTCCACTCTGAGTGAGTTTTTTGGAAATACTTCGGAAGGGGTAGTGTGGCATTTTTAATGGTGCGTGCGTGTATTTTAATAACTCGTCCTCTTGATCCGATTAAGGATTTGCCTTTCCAATCCTATTCCCACCACGACGCTACACTTAATTAAAACACACCCCACTTCCCCATCCTCATCACATGACGTCATTTACGTTCCCTCCGGAGCATGCAGCACTCATGGCTGGTTTATTTTTTTTCCATTCTTCAGTTTTCGCATTCGGGCGTACGTACGGAATCTTGTTTGTAGCTCGTGCACTGCAGGGTATCGGCTCCTCATGTTCGAGTGTCTCGGGTAAGGTGGCGCATGGGCTTTATTACAAACCGGAAATTGACTTCGAATCCCAGGTCAGGCGTATGAGTGACCCTTTCTTGAAACGGCATTTCTTTTTCTTAGGAATGGGTATGTTAGCTGAACGGTATCCGGAAGATGAAGAACGTGGAAATGCTATGGGTTTAGCTTTGGGAGGACTAGCCATGGGTGTTCTTATTGGTCCCCCTTTTGGTGGACTCATGTATCAGTTTGTAGGCAAAACGGCTCCTTTCTTGATTTTGGCTGCATTGGCATTGGGTGATGGAGGTAATTTTGGATTAATAATTTAGTAATTAACCTTTTGAAAATCTTGATTGAGTAATTTTTCAGTTCTGCAACTTTTGGTTCTTCAACCGGCTGTCCACAGACAGGAGCAAGATGGCGCTGCGCTTGGAGATCTGATCCGGGATCCGTACATCATCCTCGCAGCAGGTGAATAAGGATGCTGCTGGAATGAGGGAGAAGTCACAAATGACGTCAATATTTTATAGGCGCAATCACTTTCGCAAACATGGGCATTGCTATGTTGGAGCCAACACTACCAATTTGGATGATGGACACCATGGATGCTCCCAAGTGGCAACTTGGAGCGGCATTTTTGCCTGCATCGATCTCTTACCTAATCGGCACCAATCTATTTGGACCCCTTGGTCATAAAATGGGACGGTAAGAGTTTTTTTATTTTTGTTTTATTTTGTTTATCATACATCGTATTTCAGCTGGTTGGCATCTATGCTGGGGCTTCTCATCATTGGAGTGTGCCTCATTTGTGTAAGTTATAAACACGTTCTCGCTCCCCATCTGGTTGCCTTTTCATCCTTCTTCTGTCGCCAACTTATGGCACTATAACAACTGCGGCGACGCAAGTCGTTGGTCGTAATCTCCTAATCCGCTGCAATGACCCTTATATAAAACCATCTCAGCGTATAATAAAAAGAATAAATGAAATAACCTCAATAAGACAATAATGTGCTCTCACTGCGCCCTCTGTAGCCGCAACATGGAATTAAAGTTTCATTAATGATAAGTCGTGCGACTAATGGGACTTTTTTGTTTATTATCCTGTCATGTTTTATTTATCGATTTAAACATTTTTGTTTAAAGATCCCACTCGCTAGAAGTATCAACCATTTAATTGCTCCTAATGCAGGCCTGGGGTTTGCAATTGGTGAGTGCTGGAGCAAGTAATTTTAATGAGAGTATTAAAATTTTTCATTCATAGGGATGGTCGACTCGTCAATGATGCCTGAATTAGGTTTTTTGGTTGATATTAGACACACTGGAGTTTATGGTAGTGTATACGCCATTGGAGACGTGGCGTTTTGCCTTGGGTTTGCCATTGGTATATTTAAATTACTAAAAACTTATTTTAATATTAACAAAAAGTACCGGTATTTCATTAATAGGGCCTGCGTTGAGCGGAACATTAGTTCAGTCGATGGGTTTTGGATGGATGTTATTTGGAATAGCCATAATAAATTTCATTTACGCTCCCTTGCTCATTTTCTTGCGAAGTCCACCTGGAAGAGGTGAAAAACAGGTAAGCTTATCATCATTTTTTTTGATTTAGTTGAGGTTAAAAGCTTGTTTTGAAAATGTTTTCAGTCTTTAATCGGTGACCAGTGTCCAGTTCGGTATATTAATTACAACAAAATGGAAAATCCGCCTGATACTGATGATAATTAAATTTGCTAAGTTACATATATTCACGGGTTAAAAAATTTACTTCGTTTTGAAATTTGTCGTCACCACGTGGCGTTCAGCCGTTACGTGAAAATTTTATTAACAAATTATTTTTTGTAAACCTAACTGAAACATATCTCACCTGTGTAGTCTTGGTGTTATTTCCTGGGACAATTATGTTGGCACATTCTCATTAAGTGTTGTATTTAAAGTAAATAAGGTGTATCACAAAGCTGTTGGTCGCAATTCACTTGATAGACCAAATAGACGCAGCGGGAAGCTCACTTGTAATGGTAGAATGACATGGCGCGCTGATTTATTCAGCGTACATGAACGGTTCTTCTCACATTTCAAGTGGTTTTTAAACGACCTAATGCGTAAAGAATTTAGTACTATGCTCTCAATCCACTCGTGATATTGTATTTTTCGATAAAATACTCACAATATAAAATTCGTCCCAAACGGGCGTCCATTAAAACTTTGTTGTTGTTTGTCATAAGTGACGTCACGTTCTAAACAATTGTTACGTAAATATATTTCCTCACTGCCGTCATAAGATGGCGTATTGTGCCTTCAATTATAATATTGCCGCAAATGTGTTGTCCTGTAATTAAAATTGTTTGCTTACGAGTATATATAAAATTACTTTCCCATTTTTTTTATTTTTTATTAAATTTCGCTGTCCAAAGTCCGAACCCTATTTTCTGCAAGTTGAACGTAGCAAAGACAAAAGCCCGGTTTTTTTCTTTTGTAACTTAATCTTACCCGGTGTCATTTTCGTCTTAATAGTTTTTGAATTTGTTTGGAGGGTGGGTTTTGGAAGCGTCCTGATCTTGTTGACCCCCCACAATTGCCATGTAAGTCGTTTCATGTTTCGCACTGTTTATGTCCAAAGGCTGGTGAAGGGAACCAATGAAAACAAACTTTTTTAATGTTGAAAACTTGATGTGTGTATCTGTTTCATGTCACATGTAATTGTATACAAATACGTCGTTTACTAGAATATACAGGTTGTACTATACTATGTACAAATTTAAATTAGTCATATCTGTACAAAGTGCTTCACACAATTTCTATATAGATTTTAGATTCTAATCTAATATCACTTTTAGATGTGTATAAAGCAATAGTATTCATGTAGCGTATAATGCGATTAATAAAACACGTTGTGAATCTGAAATGCAAAGAAAGGGAAAGTTAACTTTTTTTTTATTACCTAAGTTTTGCTGCTGGAAATTCGATAGCGCCACAAATGGTCAATTAGCTTCTCATAAAATTGTCCGATAACATCACTGGGTGTCACTTGCAATTCACGGGGTTCCATCTGCTGACCAATGATGCCCCGTGGGTCCGGCGCCTTGAGTCGTCGGTGGGAGAGGAATGTTTTGTTGCTGAGGAGGTGGGATGTGGCCACGTAAACAATAGTCGCAAAGCATCAAAGGTACTTTTTTAATCAATATAGTTTCTTTATATTTTCTTTAAAAAACACAAGTTTAAGATTGGTCGAATAGAGGACACGACAAGTTTAAAAATAGTTCCGACTTAAGTTAAACCAAAGGGTTGGCGGTGTCTTCAAAGAAGCACGTGACGAAATTTGGGGTATAAGAGGATTAACAAATTAACCCCAACTTGAAATGGGCGGTGGGCATTTAAGTAGAGCAGGCCAAAGTTCAAACAAACTTTTAAATTGCCGACAAAAAACTTTTACCGAAGTTTCAAGTGTTTTTTTTTTTTAACGCATGGTTACAAATTACTTTAAAATAAATTTATTAAAAATAGGAAAATTACAGTAGTCATGAATTCTTTTTTTTTTTTACAATAAAGTTGGACGGATGATTAAACTTAAAAAGTAAAGTATATAATTTATTTTAACAATTAACTGGCTCGTCGGATTCCCGTCGACGTCCGCATTGTCTTCAAGCCTCCCATTGATGCTATTTGTCCGTTATTGTTTGGGCAATACTTCACGGTGTGAGCCTTGTCGCCATTCAACCCACAGATCGGGCACGTGTACGCACGAAGAATTGGGCATCGGATTTTACCGTTCAAATCTTTTAGAATGTGATTTTTATAGTACTCCGGTTCTTCTCGGTTGTTTTTACAGAAAACACACTCCGTCGGCAAAACTTTCTTCGATTTCTTCTGTCTCTTTAACAGCGGGCGACCCATCGGCATAATCCATTGATCCAGTTGCGGATCCACTTCAACGCCATTCCAATGCCAATCATCTACCGAACAGAAATAAGTTAAGTTTTTGGTTCGCTTTAAAAAAAATTAAAATGTTTTACCTTCTTCTGCTTCATTATTTTTTACTTCAAGCTTGACAGTGAATAAACGCTTCAAATCCTCGGCCAAGGAATTATTATTCGGGTAGAAGTAAAAAAATGGCCCTACTGACTCGGAAACTTTCTGGCACCGGACAGCGTTCACAAATCCAATTTCAATTCCAAACGACATTGCTAGCGACGGTTCTCTCTGCTCAGAGTCTGTTGACTTAATGCGCCCGTGGTCGCAGGCAAGCATCCTATGAAACTGCATCTGCTACAGCTGAGAGGGCGGCGCTAAGTGGTCAGAGGCAACCAATGACGTTTGAGCAAGGGTTGTTGAATTGAGTTAGCACCAACCCGCTTCGAGGCCCAGATGGGGTAGTGGGTTAAAATTTTTTTTTTAAAATTGTAAAAATTAATTAAATTACTTTTTCTGCAATTTTAAATTGCTTGCACAGTAAAGTTATGAATGCGCATGAATTTTGTTTCTCTCAAAATTAAATTTAAGGAAATTAAATGCCTGCAGAATGCCATAGGACTGCAGGCCATCTCAACTCCTATCGTGGGAACTGAATACACTTCCGCATCTCATAAACTCTGATTTGTCAATAATATAATCCAACATTTTAAAAAAAATGTAAACAAAGTGAAATTAGTAAAATTAAACTGAACGGCAGTTAATTTGCATGTTATCGTATGTAAATTGGAGTTCGTAAATTTAAAAGTTGGTACAGACAAACTGAAAAAACAATAATTAAAAATAAAAAGTTTTGTTCGTTAGACTTTAATTTAGAAAAAGTTTTTCTATGAAAAAGAAAAAAAAAGTGTTAGGAAGTGACTGTTTTACCTCTACAGCGGCATGTTTGAAAACTATGGCGTTGAATGAAGTAGGTCAAGACTTGTTTTTATCACGCAAAATCATATTACATTTTATAAATTAAACAATTTTTTATTAAGATTTAAGCGCTACATTGATTATAAAAACAAAAAAAAAAACAAATTCATTTTATCAAATATCCCAAAGGATCCAAATTTCGGTCAAGAAGTACAAGTGACGTATCACGTAATTTATCAAGAAGTTCCTGAAGATCTTCTTTTCGAAACACCTAGAAAAAAATTATAACACCAAGTAAAGCAACAACGAAAACTACGATGCCGACTAGAACAGACCTCGAATAGTCGATGTTCCTCATTCGCTATAATATCTGCCAGTTGCAAACATCGAAGATGTTGGTCGGTCGAGTGAAGGACAGCATGAATCAATAAACATATTTCAGGTAAACATAATTCACGCAAACGCCTCATCTGAAGTAACCGTAGCTCATCAACTGGACCGTCATCTTTCACCCCATCTACCATCCAACCGCCATCAACGAATAAAAGAACATTATAAAGCCGGTCCACTGTCGCCTAACAAAGTATACGATTAAACCTCAATTGTATTCCACTTACGAATTTTAATTAACCTACTTTTGTTTGGTGTGTAAGTGTATTCTGCCACCTGTTAATTTCGACGTCGTACTGAGCGTGAAGGTGTTCGTAAGCCACCCTCTCTGTAAAAGTAGCACCGGGAGTCAAACGAGGAGGCTCAGGCCGGCTGTTGTGAAAATGTGTGAACCAATCCGAAAATGAGTCCACGGCTTGCTGTTAATTACATAGCACAAATTTCGTTACAAATTCAAATCCTCAATTTTTTAAAACTTACTAAATAAGCATTGAAACATAAATATTCACGAAACGAATTATCAATAATAGCTGGTAATTCAGTTGACCCAGTCTGAAAAATTAAATCGCTTAATTAGCTAATAGAATACCTAAACCCCACAAAACATCTAACCTGAGATAACCACTGTTGCGTTATTATTTTAATCGTATCTGATGGAATTTTAGAAATGACAGCGCGAACTGCATCAATTTTCTTCGAGGCTGAAAATGACAAAGTCAATTCATTTATGGCGCCAGTTCTAAATGTTTCCTAGAAATCTGACTGTAGCTCTTACTACCGAAACCAGCATGAACCGACTTTGAATACAATTCAAGTACAGGAGTGAATAGAAAATAACCACCGCCCCCTTTACCCTCTCATAAAAGTGGTGCTAGGGGAAAAGGGTCTATAAAGGAAACCTTGACCACTTCCCACACGTTAGTCCAGTTGGTATAACTTAACGGCGCCACTTCGTCTCGTGCTCTACGTGATGCCTTATTATAGGTATTCCCAAACGGTATGACATGTCTGGTTCAGAGGTCAATGTCTTACTACTTTAAATCTCAAGGGATGACACGATTTTGACTTTTCTTCTAATATTTTTGTTCAGAAATGCCTAAAGTCTACCGGGTAAACAAATTTAGGAAATCACTTCTCCGTTTGACCCATAACTTGTCTTCCCCCATTTTTCCCTAGGGAGTAGAGTTTTATTGGGTTGTACAGTTTTTTTTATAATGTAGTTATGTTAAATGGTTATATTTGAGCAGCTTCTATCGAAGAGGGATCCACTGGATGGCCAGTAGGCATCGTTAACTAGTCTCAAGAACGCCGCAAACAAGGTAGTAGGTCATCAGATAAAAACAATTGTTTGGAAACAAATGACACCAATTTGTGAACAAGGAGCTAAAAGTGCCGATTCGGCTTTGAACAAACTTCAAAGGGACTATTGACCAAAACGATACTTGTTGGTTCAAAAAGTTGGTGTCAAAAAGTTTTTTTAAGTGACCGGTTAGCCTTGGACTAATGAAATGGACTTTCATTTGTTGTGAAATGGATATAGAAAAAATATGTGTAAAAACTAATTACCTAAGAAAAGTCTCATGAATGAATTTGCTTGTTTAAGGGCCTCCGTTCGGTGGGCTTGGTCAAACATTAGCCAATCCACAGCATCAATTTTATCTAAGTCTTCCTGAAATTTAAACAAATGTATAAATATTTTTAAAATATTTTTAGTCAAATAATCATTGTCTTTTAGTATCGTACTTTGGTTGTGTTTCGCGAAAGGTCGTGGGCAACCGATTCAAAAATATTTCTGGCGCCCGTAAGAGGTTGTGCAGGCGTTTGGTTATCGTCCGTTGTACGATTACGGATATTTTCGACGACTAGTTTAGTGATAATGGCTACATCTAGACCTGCATTTTCCGCCAACTCCAGACAGAGCTGACGGTCTTTTCGATCGGAAATTCCTACGATAGAATAGATTTAAAACCCGTGCAATAGCAACAAAAATAAGCGTGTATTACCTTCCAAAAATTTTGCATACCAATGCACCTGTAGTAACTGCGGGAGGGTAGCATTATAGGAAGCAACCAAACGAATTCGACGAGTTTCGATTAAGGACTAAAAATAAACGTCATTTAGCATTACTCTTGCAAAGAAATTACATTTGGAACGTACTTTAACGTAAGCTTCTAAAACAACATTTGCATATTCTTCTTTTGATATTCGGCAGATAGAACGAAAAAATAAGACCAAATGCGCAAAAAATCTGAGAACATGACTCGGTAAGGTTAAGTCATTTCGTACCCACTCGTGCATTTCGGCTAAAAGTCCTGGGTGATGATTCGATAAATTAAATCAAACATTCACTGATTTTATTATTAAAAATTACCATCAACATCATCCAAAATAATGAACTTTTGTATGACTTGAAAATATTGTTTAGCTTCTGCTTGAATTGAAGGATTGGTACTAGAACTCAAATCATGGAAGACAGTGGCTGGCGTTAAACTAGTATAAAATGTGGTTTTTGAAACTAAAAAGGTAATTAATACAAAATATAACTATTACCCAGAATCCCAATAGTAAGCAGGTAGAGGCTCAAACGGCCCGTCTTTAAATGAATTAGCTCTGATCTCTTGTTCAACCTTCATGTCAACCATGACCCGAAAATGTGCCCACACATAATCGTCCCAAGTTGTGCAAAACGGGAGCAAAGAGCGCAGATTTCCACTTAAAACACCATACAAAGCTCGTTCAATAGGATGTATTCTTTCCTATTATAAATTTATAACGTTTTAATAGTATACCAATAATTCTTTTAGTTTCTTACGTCCTCGGCCATCTTCCAGCACGCCCATTTCCACACATCGCGCGTTGCATTTCCTTCAGCATCTTGCAACATGGTGCCATCATTAACTGAATAGTTAGGATCATGATAAAGACGCCAGCCTTCTAAACTTGCAGCCCGCCATGGTTGACCAAATTTTAAACACAATCGTTGAGCGTCATCCAATTGACCAGCTCGAATAAAACAAAGAAGGTGTCTAAAGAGACGTAGTTCATCTTCCTGCAAAACGAACAAAACAAACAACTTATAATAAAAAATTAAAATTCTTAATTTATTTTTTTTTTAAAAGATAAAGTGTACTTTATCCAAATCATCCAGTGGTTTTCCTGTCCGGACTGGTGCATCAGGATCCATTTGGTCGATTATACCTTTATTTCTATTCAACTTTAATCGATTTAGCGTGTTCTCCCTAAAAGCAGAGAAATTATTATGTCTTACTTTGTAATAAGAAATAAAAATTACCATGCCACAGAATGATCGCTGAAATATTCTACCCTATCGTAATGCTCAGAGTCTAATTTGGAGGACGCACTTTTCTCAAGCCAATCGATAATAAGCTATTGTAAGATTAAGCACCGATAAATTAAGTATAATAGATTTAATAACTTCATTACCTGATTTTGTCGAATTACAGGATCACGTGCATACAAATGAGTGACAATTTCCTTGTCACTTAATCGTTTACCCTAAAATTATTCATTTGTTAATATTTCGTTATTGATTGAATTCTTTACATCTTACGACTAAATCGATAATCATAGCGTCTGGATCGTCTTGTATTCTTAATCGGTCCTTATAAACAGCTCCTAAAAGTCGCCAAGTGTTTCTTTCATTTTGCAAAAGGTGGTTGAGTTGGGCTGTTCGGCTTAAACTAGCAAAAAATTTGACCGCGTAAATATAAATGAAAATGAGAATGCCGAAAAATTACTTTTGTGAAGGTACGACAGTTTTCTTCAAAGCTTTTTTCAAGAGTGTAACTTGATTATCTGACAACTGAATGTATTTGTCTATTAAGTTAAACACTTCGTTCTCTAAAGGATAGGTTGTGTACGCCTGCAGAAAATCTTCGAATAAACTCTCAGCTACTAAAATATATAATAAAAACGGGTAAATAAATTTTCAAAGTTTCATAAATCCGTGTAATAACTTACATTTTAGGTCGGGGTCTGTTTCAGACAAAATTAAAGATGCATTTTGCTGCATTTCCGACACGGATTTCGCAGTTTCATTCAAAAATGTTTGCTATAAATAAAGTAAAATATTTTATTTAAAACGTGAACAAATTTACGCTTCCCAATTTTACCTCAAATGATAATTGTTTAATGGGAGTCGAAAATATCAACTTATCCTTCCGTTGTTTCTGAATGGTCAATTTTATTACAGTTAAAAGTAAATTCAAAAATAACAAAGTAGGCAAATTACCATAGATGGAGTGTTTGATGTATTCAAAAACGGTGTTTCTATATGCAGAAATTTATTACTTAGGTAATATTTTAGGGAAAAAAAAAGCAAATAGACATTCTTACGAGTAACTTCTCGGACGTTGTGATTATTTTTTAAGAAACTACCAGAAGTATTTGGCGACATAGCTTCATCCAGAAGATGTAGAGCTGACAACAGAGATTATTATTTGATAGATATTTGTGGCATCTTTATTTGTTTATACAGGTGTATGTGTAACTTACAGGCAGCAAGATTCTTCCCGGTAGACCGCGAGTAGCGGCTTACGCTTTCCTTACGCGTTGCCGGAGTACGAAGGTTTAAATCCATGTCATATGGTCTAGTGGCAGATACCCAATAACCCTGAAGAGGTGGTAGTTACTGATATTCAATTTAAAAGGATTCGCATTTAAAAGACACGTGAAAATTCTCGTTATCACAACTCAATTCAAAATGCCCACCAGCCGCGCCATCTTGAATGATAAGCCCGCACACGCTTTCACACCTGAATTTAAAACGGACTATGACAGTTCAATCAATAGTTATTCAATTTTAAAATGAAAATAAATTTTCGTGTAAGTATTTATTTTAAAATATAGATTTTACAAAAATACATAACACGATGCAATAATTATTTTTTATGATAGTCAACGCCATCTATTGGCAATTTGTGTTTCGTATCATCGACCTTGAAAAGACCTATCAAAACTTCGAAGGAGACAGTTTCATTTTATTGAGTATTTAAATCAAATCGATAGCTAATGACAAAAGAAATTACTAAGTTAATCAAAAAGTACACACTGGACGATCTGGATGCCGCGCATCTATTTCAGCCTTTATTTGCCGTTTTATTTTAATCTGGTATTGGATGTGAGACTTCCTCCAATTCAAGTTTTGTTTGGCATTTCTTTTAATTCCTGGCGCATGTGTTAAAAAAGCTTCATCAAGAATATGTAGTTGATACTTCATTAAACACATCTCATACATCTGGAAAAAAATCAAAAAATAATTTTAAAAAACAAAATAAATATTTAATTCATCATACCTGACTCATTTTATCTGCCATTCCCTCCCATGACAAACGTTCATCATAAAGGGGGTCATTATTCGTCCCCACAAAAATAGGCTCCCAAGTAGGACTTCTCTGCACAACCGAAAACACATCCAAAGTGCCATTACACGTTGAATTAATCCAACGGGGTTCATCAGGAATCTGATGACATTTTCGACATAAATAACGATGAAATGAAACAGCTTTATTCTTCCGAAAGAGTTCCACCAACTCCATTTTCGTTCTGGGAGTTGCTTCACCTTTCTCCACTTCAAACACAGGCAACACGTACACTCTTGACGGTGCAGCAACCGTACGTTGCCTCTCGAGCATTTTCAGAAATTGCGAAATAAAATTCACACTGGGGTATAACTCCAAATCACAAGTTAAAATGTAAAGAGTATTAGCTAAAACGCGTGCAATATTTCTTGCTGCATTTACTGGATATGTAACATTCTTTGCATTTCGAAAAGTTTTGTGGCTCAACTTCGTAATATCCCATGAACAGTTCACAGGTGAGTCAGACTTCTTGGAATAAGAAGGGAACGGATAAATGTTACTTGCCTTTTCTTGTTTAAAAAATAAATGAAAAGTGACATAATTCCGAACCGATTCGCCTGTACAATCTCGTAAAAATTGAATGACTTTAACTGCTAGGTTAAAATCAGAACCGGGAGTGAAAACCGCAATGCTCACTGGTCCCTGCCAACGTTTGCTAAGTTCTACCAAATGGTATAAAAAATCAGGTGTAGCTTGAGTTGAAAAAGTCACTGATTCTGTGTAGTTGTATTTGATTTCAGCAGAAGCATAATTAAATAATACCCGAAAAGATCCAATTTGAGATGGCCATACAATTGATGGGGCTGGCGTTAATGACTCATTCCATTTCACGTTGTCCACGTTGGACGTTATGAATAAAATATTTAAAGCCACACTTGCACAGACAATAAAAGGAAAACATTTTCGGAGATAAGGTCCTAAGTACCGCATGATGCAGCCATTTGCTTGGTTATGTCAATCGCGTGGTAGGTGAGCAAAGAGTTTTTTGCGTATTATACTTTAGCTTCAAGGCAGTGATGTCATCCGGTAGATAAACATACGGAGGAGAACTAAACAATTTCAGAATCATTTTTCACGCTTCTTTGAATGTTTCTGCTTATTTAATTGCAGGTGTGTGAGAAAGTTTTTTTGCGATCTATTTTGTGACCACAGTGACAAACTTGGCGTTAGTATTTTAGATGTAGTCAGATTCCAATTCCTCAGAAGAATTTAAATGCATCCATATTACAAAAAGAAAACGTGAATGATTTAAATAATTTAAAAAAAATTTCCATCAAAGAAGACGTCACGACTCGGTATAGATGCTACAAATAATAGGTCCGGTATGTCTGAGGTCATTGACTACGTCACTCTTACAGCTTTCTGGCATTTCACTCTGACCTTCGGCATATTTGTAGAATCGCAACTTATTACCTGTTTACTTGTTGTGATATGTGTGGTGGTGAAGTAATCTCACAATGGCATCATAAAAAGGAATTAATTTTTTTTATACATTATTTAACGCTTTGTACATAGAACTTACAAGTTAGATTATAATCATTAAACATCTTCTGAATTCCTGCTCAAAATATGCTAAATGTTACTTAAAATTTTTGTTTAATGAAACAAACAAAATTTTTTTTGCTAGCACACATTGTATTTTACGCGAGACCTTTAAAGTACACCGTTTAGCTGAAATGAAAATATAAAACTATTAAAAGCAAAAATTAAAAAAAAAGAAAAATTTATAAAATTCTTCATATTTTTTTTGAATTTTGTAAATTTTTCATTTCTCAGTAGAAAACTGAACTGTCTATAAAACTCTTTTTACATATACAGAATAATTTCAGAGTTATCAGACCTCTCAACCGGGGAAATTCGCTTTTTGGGTTAATTTTTCGCTTTTTAGTGATTGCCAGTTTTTACTAGCAGTCGCGTATAAATAAATTGTTTTTTAATTTCAAGTTGTTCGTAATTTAGCATTAACAAGAATTATAAAAAAAAAATTAAAAAAAAATTTTAAATCGATATTTAATCGATTCTTTTGTCAGCATTTAGTCTCAAAAATCAGCGTTTTCAGTTTGTACATCAGCTGGAAAAAAATTTTGGTTGAGAGGTCTGAGTTATATATACAAGATCGTATTAACTGAACTGCAATGGTGTAAAAATACTAAGGTTCGGTAGCATTACAAGTAATTTGCTCCTAACTGATACCTAGAACGAGTTATATCGCTAGCTGATACCTCAACTCTTGTTGCCGAATATATCGTTGAAGAATTTTACCGCAAAGGGATTTGAATTCAAACTCTCGAGTACTCTACATTTCATAGATGTGCAATCACTCGTCCAGAGATGTCGCTAGGCACCCATGGTCCGTGACGAGAGTCAAGTTAGTCACTAGATTCAATTTGCAAACTTCTTAACGAAACATTTTAGTAACATGGAAGGTGAATCTGGAGGAACACCCAGAGTCGCCATTAATCCAGTTAAACGCCGACGATTCCATCCTCCATCTCGGAGCCAACAAATAGATGACACTGCGCTTGATACGTCGAGCGATAATTTGCCTTTACTTCATGACGAACAAGTGAAATATCAAGGGTTAAAAGAAACAGTCAAAATGAAAGAGGAAAAACTTCGAAAGTTAAAATTAGTTCAATCATACAAATTTAGAGTAATAATATTAAACAATTTCACAAATTAAAAGTTAATCTTGTTGTATACTTACAGAAAAACGAAGAAGACTTGGACACCTTGATAAAAAAATGGACTGATGTAACTCAAACGGCATTTCTTGAACTGCACGACAAAATGACGGAACCGAAGCCTACATTAGCCGAACTAATTAATCACTTTAGAATCGATTTCAAGCTTGTTAACTTCGATGCTGAAGAGGGAGATTTTGTTTACTAATTATTTATTAAGTTTTGTGCAACAAACTGTGATAAAACATTTTTAATACAATAATAAATTACATTTTTTTTCCAACATTTGATATGTCGAATAATTTTGGATCCTTAAGATACTTTATATTTTTGAAAACGTAGGGCATAAAACCTGCATGTTGTGACATCTCAATTGCACGTTTTAATCTCTTCTGTTGCTCACTGCATAAACCTGTTACATGTTTGCCATAAATTTTACCAGTAAACTGAGAAACGAATTGGCTAAGCAGACGAGGATTCTGTGAAACATAAATTGTTTTAACAAATTTGGTATCGGTCCAAGTTTGGCAATTTTTACCTTATAATCTAATTGTACATTGTGTTTGCATAAGACACACTGTTGCTTTTCTTTTGTATATGGATTACTGATGTTTGAATCAGGCTATAATAAAATAAAATTAGGTCAATATTTATAACTTTTTTTTGAAAGTTACCATGTCCTCATGATCTACTGCATTCGTTGAAGGCTCTGCTTCTAATTTCTCTGTAGTAAACGTTGCACTCCGAACGCCACGATTTATAAAGCGATAATTTACACTCCCTAAAATATTAAATAAATAATTACTAAACAGAAATATTGATGGTATAATACGTTTCTTACCTGGTAAAATTGTCTTATTACTAAAGCGTGTAAGAAAAGAAGCCATAGTTGCACAATAATTTGTCACTAGAGGACGTTACCATCCACACGATGATTTTTCCTTATCCGGTGTAAACAAACATAAACAAACCCTTTCGCTGCTTCGCGTCTTATGTGATTTCCACAGAATGAATGACGACTTTGCTTCGGCAAAAGTAAATGAGTTTGTATGTCGTTTGTTAGATAAAAGATTATGATATATTCGCGTTTTAGGGTGATCAGCTACTAGAAAATATCGAAAATGTCACTGCAGCGGTGTATAAACATCGTAGTGCAGTAGGTAATTAAAATCGCTATATAAATAGTTTAATCCTGTTTTATAATGATAATTATTATTCCTGTAGATAATGCACAAGCTCAGCAAGATCTGGAAAATGCTCAATCTGTTTGGGAGAATGTATGCTCACTCCCAACAGGTTTGTTCAAGATTTTTTAAATGAAAGTAATCCCTTAAATAATAATAATGTAAATAATCTTACAGATGCCAATTCGTGTTCACCTAGAAGTACATCCATAATTACTGTTGATGAAACAATCAATTATTTCAAAAATTGCGATTTGGATAGCTGCATGGTATGGTGATTGCACGATTTAAAAAATTGTAACTGCAATTTCAAATGTTGGTTGCAGACAAATATTGTTCCAGTGGTTGAAAGAACGAAAATATCTCTGTTATTTAGGCTATTATGGGGTCCCCCAGCACTCGATTCTAGTCTTGATGACGAACGGAAACTAGTCTTTGCCATTGCCAGTTGTAATACATTTAACGTAACACTTTCGTTATCTTTGAAGTCTAATTCAACTTTCATGTAAAGGTCCATTTCGAAATGAAGAAATAGTTCATTTACGTGTACTCCAAACCGTTTACAAGCAACTGACAAATACCCAAAGAGATTGCCCCAGATTTGGTCCTCACTGGGAACGAATTGGATTTCAAGGTGTACTTACTATTTGCATTTAAAGTCAAAGGTTAACGATTTTTTTTGACGTTTAGGTAACGACCCAAGTACAGATCTTCGGGGAGTTGGCTTTTTAGGATTAGTGAACTTGTTACACTTCGTTATGAATCCTCAAACTTTACCGTTAGCACGGGACATTTTGCAATTATCACACGACGAAAAGCAAGCAAGTTAGTTTAACCTAATCTTAGTGGTATTCTAATTTTAACTCTGAATTTCAGAACTTCCCGTTTGCCGTTATGGGAATAAATCTAACAAGAATCGTATTGCAAACGTTGAGAGAAGAGCGGCTGAACAAGTAAAATTCAGAGCTGTAGTCAGCACAGTTATATTGAAACTTTACAATTACAGAGAATGTAATCGAAGGAAAAATGTGATTAACGTAATCAACGATTTTTACGTTGCTATTTTTTTACATTTGTACAACATATGGTGCAAAAACAAGGTCACTATAGAAAGTTCGGGATGGGTTTTAAAGGGTTAGTATTGGAGTGTTTAATAAAACTTTCATTTTTTCTAAAATATTTTCTTGGTTATTAGACGTGGAGGTGACAGTCAAGAAAAAGCCGAGGCTAATTTTACGCAACCTAGAGGACTACATCAATGAAAATAAAGCAGAAATTGAATCTAACACAGCCGCTCAAGATCTGGATGTACCTCAATCACTGCCAAGCATTTTTTCAGAACTTGAATCCGATATTCAATACGCAGACGAAGAAATTTCATAATTTATACACATTAATTGTGGTACTTTATTATTCGCATTTATAGTTCAGTTATTTCATTCAGTGCCTTAATTAATGTCATCTCCGTTGCTTGTTTTTTAAGATTTTTAATTGTTTTCATCTTGTAAAATTTGTTGTGTTGCCTAGTCGTTTCATAGTTAGAAATAAACCCATTCGTTTCTATTGTTTATTTGAATAGGATTCCTTTCTTTTCCATGAGATCTAAATAGTAGAAATCTGCCACCCTTCCGTATCTGTAACCACGAAGTCCGGCAAGAAAGTAACCTTCTGCGCAAATGACTCTCTTTGGTCTGGGATGAATGCGTTGTCTTTTTTCTCAAATTGGCCTATATTTGAAGCAGATAAAGGCAAGGTCAAATTTTCAACACTGCAACTTACCAACTCTATTGCTTTTCTGAGCAATTGCCATTCATTCCATTCATAGTTTGGATCTATGTTCTGCTCAACAGGATGTAACTCAGTCTGAACTTCCAATTCGCGTTTGTCAGTTGAGAACTCGATAAAGTCTAAAAGCAAATAAAAACCTGTATAAATGACCTTTTTTGTGCGTTTAAGGCTTACCGCCATCTCTTTCCTTTTTTGAGGATAAATCAGCGTTTGTATTTGAAGTAACTTAATAAAATCAGGTAAAAACGTTGCCATACCCTTTATGTGAGTTATGAACCTACAGCAAAATTACAATACGAGCAAGTTTTTGGTATTTTTTTAACTCGGCGGAATTAATCGTTTCAATACATGAGGTACTGCGGGAAAAAAAACCTATTATAAGGATAAGCACATTTCGTACAATTTTACCCTTACGATATTCAATGCCTTTTCCACTTTCCATTATACAAACATTTATATATACCTGGTTATTACTTCCTCAAGGTAATACTGTACTTCATCAAGAATATGATTAACCCATACAGGTTTTTTTATCTTCAGATTTCTATTAGTCCCGAATTAAAGATCCCAGAAATATCTTAAGAAAATAATGCTATGCATTGTGCAGTTTATATTATAATGCATTAAGTATCCATATGTGGAACTGTACTTTGATGAGGCCATAGATGTTCCACTAAAGACAGTTTTCACTGCCAACGCTTAAACTGTGATTGATTCCAAAGATTTCTCCGTCCCAATCACTTAAGGGTCCAATTATGGAGAAAATGATATCGGAAAATGTTGACATCTACTGCCACCTTATGCATTTGGGAAATGTGAGCAATAATAAAATAATTTACAACTGCTAATTAGTCACAGTGATGATAAGCTGCATTATATTGTATAGAGTTTATTTCTGTAAAATTAGAAATTGTATAGACTTATTCTATAATATAAAACTACTTTATGTACAATACAATACTTCGTAATTCGTCAAACCATTAGGAAAAAAAAATCTTCATTTCTTTTCTGTACACACAACATATCAAACTATAGTCTTATGTACATTATTTAAGTAAAACCGTATTTTTAAATACGCTTCAAAAAATACCATCAAATGTTATTATTATTAGTTGTAAAAACAATTATTGCTTAAATAGAACACATTATTTCTTAGTCGAAATCACAACCTTTGGTTTCGAGAATAAAAAATTGTAAAAAAAGGTTTACATAACTCACTGGTTGCTCGTCATAGGCCGGCGAGGTTTCTTTGGTGGAGTTGGAGGCGTTTTATCCTTTACAGGCAAAGGAAACGGTGGCTGTAGAAAAAAATTATTATCATTATACTTATTTTTATTACATTGTTTTTTTCTAATTTTCTACATTCATGCTAATTACATGCAACTCACCTTTAATTCTTCCGTTTCATTCTATTGGCCACATTCACACACAAAAACAAAACAGAAAAGATCACAATTAATTCACAATCACCACGAAAAAAGTTTCTAAAAAAATAAAAATATTTCTCAAACTCCTCAAGGCCTACTTTGAAAACCGCCTAATCACGCCAGACGGTATTTAAGAACCATTCTTTTTTGGAACAAGATTCTCATGTTAATTACATCACCACACGTGCCCTTTTTTCCTATTTCAAATTTACACTGTTTAAATCGCAGCTATTAAAGCTATGCGGATGTAAACAAGCCCTTACATCCACAAAACAAATTTTAAAAATACAGTCAAGGCTTTTTTGCAGTGAATGCGCCTTGAACTAGGTTAATGAGCTTCCTTTAAGACAAATCATCGTCACTGGTTTATATGCCTTCGTGATGTCATATTCGCCCTTGTAAACGGCCTTGCCACAAAGCGAAACATAGGTATTCCACCTAGCATTTTTTTAAACTTCAGGAAATTAGAAAAAAATAGAATTTTAACTTCCCAATTCACACTTAAAATTGCCTTTCAAAGAATGAGTATTAAAAAGTTAATTTCAAACCTTTTTCATTTTGGTGGGTAATGGAAGAGATCCTTTTCGTAAAGTCGTACCGTTTCCAACAGAATCGTCAATGTTTGAGTAATCAGCATATGCTTGTTTTATAGGCAGAGGTGGCGGTGTATCATTCACAGTTAAGGGCAGAGAAAGAGATGGGATGAACGACACTAGTTCATAAAATTTTTTATTGAAATTGTAAAGAGAGAATAAGTTGGTTTATCATTACCGGCAGTTCGTGTTGGTGGTGGTGTATTTCGCGGAAGTACGAACTGCCCACTAGATGGACGGCTATTTCGTTTATCGGCTTCTGAACGTAAGGGCCTTCGTGGTGTTAACTGACAATAAGAACAAAACATACGTGAAATAGAGCGTGTTTAAAATAGTTGGTATGCTATCAACCTGTTCGTGAAGTTCGATAATTGGTTGCTGTACTTCAGGCTTGCTGTCATACCATTGTGTTTGTGATTGACCTTCTGATCCACGAGATGATACGGATGCAGCTGAGCTTCGTCTTAAAGTACCAAAAGCACTGTCTCTCTTAGAACGACCGGACCGATTACTAGATGCCGGAGATGCTGGCCTAACAAACACTGAATGAGCTCGGGAATTCGGTGAAATTTTTGTGGGTGTAGCAGTCAAGAGCCTATAGAGAAATAGTTATTAATATCAGAACACTACTGGCCGAAGTGAGTTATTAATAGCAAATTCAAATCTACAGCATTATCCACAACTTAAAAAAAGGCATTACCTTAATGGAGAATTGGCCTTCATTCTTTAGTGTTAGCAAAGCAAAAAAGAAACTTGTGTCAAAAATGCAAGCGTATTTTGGTTAAATTTGCAGTTATGCTATTATTAATAACAAGAGACTTACAAATCTGATATGCTAAGACTGGCGTCAGATAATCTGTCACCAGCTATGCTCGTTTTTGAAGGAATCGACTTCATTCGGCGGATTGTAGATGACAACCGTCCATCGTCCCAAGATATTGTCTAAATTTTTTAATTAATTAAATTAAACAATTCCAAATACCGTGAAAATCCATAATTCACCTTACGACCATATTTTTCCTCGACGTTTGTTTTTAATTTAATGAAGCATTCTTCCATTTTATCATGAAAAGGGCGTAAACTGTCAGGTGCCTTCAGTCGATGAATGTACAATCCAGCTTCTAATAAAGGTATTTGTTGTGCAATCAGATCTTTTAACCTCTGTACTCGATCCTTTTCTTTCCTCGTTGGATTCTTTTCAAGGTACTCGTCATTAAAAAAAGCCTAAATCAGAAAATACTTTTCTGTATAACTTAGATTAAACCCAGCGCTATTAAATTGTTACTTTCTCGTAATTTATAATTCCACCATTTACTGCTGCATCAACTATTCCGTTAAGCATCATGCTTAAAGGACCGAGTGGCAAATTTTCATCGTTATCATGCGCTAGAATTAAATCTTTGAGTTTTTTGTTACTTGACTCCATAGTCTCTAATGCATTTTCCAGAGGACTAACATCAAACTACGTAAATGTGATATGTTAGAACAATTTTGACTCAAATACAGATACATAGTTAAATACTCACTGAGTGAACGGAAATAACTGAAAACCATCGTAAAATACCAGGAAGAGAATGTGAAATTTCTAGAACAGTTCTTTCCAACCATAAATTCTATCATTGATAATAAAATAAAGTTAACAAATATACCAAAAATTAAAAAAAACAAAAGTTTATATACAGCAAATTCGTTGTCTGAATCCCGTCCACCTTTTCTCCGAGAATATGTAAATTTGTGGACTTCGTTAACCCTGTAAAATCTGCAAAGAAATTATGTCAGAACTGAAATATATCAATCTAGTTGAGATATTTTAAGTTACTTTAAAATCTGTTCTTGTACATTCTTCTGTGCGAACTTCTTTTTTTCTTGCATTACTGGATCAACTTTATTAATTTGAAGGTACTGAACACAAGAGTTGCGTATATCGTTGTCGGGTGGCGCAAGTTTTGTTAACAACTTAAAAATAAATTTGTTATTGGATAAATTAAATGTGTGGAGTTTCTTACTTTTGCATCTGGAAACTGGTTTTGCAATCGGCTGCTGAAATCACTTAGCCGCTCATACTCTTTCCCTCGGTACACAAACACTTTATTCTGTGACATAAAGGAATAAATTTTAATTAAAGTTCATTTATTACATAGTAATAATTTCTCACCTGTAAAAATGCTGGAAAGCCCAAACCATAGTAGCCAACTCTAAAATATTCTGCTTCGGGACGCATTTGATTCAGAATATTGTCATAAAACACCGACATTCGTTTCTTATAATAATTACAGCGAATTATTAAAATTATCAGCATTAGTCAGACTTACTTACCAGTAATGAACTTAACCGAGCGTAATCAAATATCTCATTTTCATACTGCTCACTAAGTTCCCTGCATAAGGCTAACCCAAGTTCCCACATCTAAAAGAAATAAAAATTACTAAGTTTTAAAGACAACGTTTTTCATTACTTATTACTTTTCCTTTATCATAATAATCGATCATATCGTAATAAAGAGATTCTTTCAATTCACGATGAGTTCCGCACGTCGGATATTTATCATTCTTTAAAATCGTCTGCAGTTGTTCGCTAGACCATCTGAGCAGTTTTGCGTGTAAATTAAGAGTAAAGGCAGCTTCAGTGTAATTATCACATTCTAAATGTAGATCAGTTAGTTTGTATAGGTATCGGATGTACATTTCTTTTCGATTAATTTCATTGTAAAATTCCTGCAATGAGTGAACAATAAATAACTTGACTGTATGTATTAACTACAGCAATAAAAACGTTACTAAAAGATTGACGGTGCAACTCATTCTATTATCTTTCTTTTCATCTGTAGCTATTGCTCGATATTGCAATAGACGTTCAATCAATCGAGTAACTATTTTAACAAATCGAAGACCATCATCTCTCATTGTGGAGTGATTTTCACAAAGCTCTGTTAATCTATATAACATTAGAAACACATATAATATTATCATAAATTGCCTTTAAATGTATTTTCTTACATTTTGTTAAACAAATTTTTGTATTGCTCATCTCCGCGACCGCCTTCAATCAATA
The DNA here is from genome assembly GCA_034686365.1 of Pachymerium ferrugineum. Classification (NCBI taxonomy): domain Eukaryota; kingdom Metazoa; phylum Arthropoda; class Chilopoda; order Geophilomorpha; family Geophilidae; genus Pachymerium; species Pachymerium ferrugineum. The sequence goes on along the minus strand of JAQGAS010000351.1, from coordinate 18,456 downwards.
CGTCCAGTTGTGTTATCATTTCATTTTCAAACTGCAAATACAGTAATGACTCAACTTGAATCAAATTTCTATCAAACTTTATTACCTCACTGAAGTTGCCCTTAATTTCTTTAACGTGAGAATGATATACTGTGTCAGTGTGATTAAAGTCTGGTGCGCCTAAAGTTGGCTTAGAATAAAACTCACACTGCATCATATCAAAGAAAATTAAAATTGTCGCTTTCCTAAGCTCCATTTCCGGTACAAGCGTCATTTCTAAAAAAGGGCCAACCATACCAGGAACGAACTGAATCTTGTGTTGCCCTGACATTGAAAAGAGCGTTAAACCAAACAATTTTCAATTAAGTAATTTAAAGATACCTAAATTAAACCACATTGAGCGAATTTCAAATCCAGCTTCCCTCCTCATATCTTTATACCTAAGAAAAAAAACAAACTACAAATGTAATGAAATTTAGCTTAGAAAACTAGTTAAACAGCATACCTAGCAATTATTTTGTTTCTTTTATTTTGACTAAAATTTTCTAACTGCAACGGTTCTTGAGTTATGAATGAAATGGCACAATAAAAAAAGTTGCTCCACAACTGAAATATTTGCAAAGTTATGTCTCTGTAAAACAAGCAATATCAAAACCCCCGTTACCTGGTATTCAAACGGATGAGAAAACTCATCTCGAATAGTATCACAAAAATACCGAATAGCTTTGAGAATGACACTAAAAAAATGTTATTCCTTTATGAAAATGTCGTTTGTTTACAAAGTTTACAAACTTTTAATGCCTTACCTATTTTGCAATAAAATCATTTGACTCCAATCTGGTGGATACACATTACGGCTAACTAAATCCTTAAAGATTAAAACAATTTCTGTTATAAAATCAAGGGTATCAGATCGATGGGGAAACATCCTTATGTATTGTTTATAATGGTACGGGGTAGTTTGACGTAAAATGGCAATCATTATGGCAACAAAATTTCCAACATAAAATGATGATTTATCAAGTCGAATAATAGTTTGGGTAACAGTTCGAAAAACTGTCGCCAATATTTCTGTAATATCATCCACAATAGACCCCTACATGAAATGTTTGTTATTACCGCTTCCACTTCATTTTTTTATCACTTTATACTTACAACATCATTTTCGTGCAAAACTTCTAACATGTCACTTAAAATTTTTACACATAACTCGACTTCTTCATCACGTTCCAATAAATATTTTATATGCAGGCAGAAAACTTGAAGTAAAATTCTTCTACAAACTACAAAAATTGACAAAAATATATAATTGTATATTTGTATTATTTAACTTATAATTACTGGGTAGTTTAAACAGGTCACTGAAAACAATATCGTTCACACACATCATTTTTTGCTTGGTGAGTCTTTCTTCCGGGACGTTGTTGATTAAATCAACTATGATATGACTAAGGATAAAAACCCGGGATATAAGTAATTATTTCAGTGTATAAAAATGTACACTACACAAACCTCAATTCTTCAGAATCAAAAACATCTAAAATGTCGCTAATTGCAGTCGGAAAATACTTCAGGCAAGCACCTTGCACAAGAAGAGTTTTGTCGCTAGTGTATAACATCATTCCAGTAAGTGAATCTAACAATTGTTTGAATGATGTTTCAAAATGTTGTTTGCCTTTTCCTTCATTTAAACTGCGAATTAAAAAAAAACTTGATTAAATAACACACAATACACTTTTGAAATCATTCGTTAACTTACTGAGAAAATAGAATTCTTGATCGAATAATGAACCTAAAAATGTATTGTAATGCCTTCATGGTTCGAAGCAAGTCGTCAGGTCCTTCGGTTTGATTTACATTATCAACCAAATATTTGAGAACAACCATTAATTTACTAAGGAATGAATTTAAAATTAAACATTGAAAAATTATTAAAATAAATTATGGTTTTTACTTGTAAGCTAATGTAGCACTAAATGTTTCTTTAATGTACAAATCTAACACCGGTTTAAAATGTTGATATTTTCGGTCTGATATAAGACTTATAATGAAAACCTACAATGAAATATGGAATCAGATACATGAAATTTTTCGTACAATAAGATATAGTTGCATACCAACGCTTCAAATACTAAGTTGTCATAAAGGTCTGAATCATTATTGAGCATAAGTATATTAAATAAGGCATCCAAAACATCTTGCAAAAACTAGAACGTTTTTAAATTTACCACCAAACAATTACTACATCTGTAAGAATGTACCTTGACTACTTCTTCCCCATCTACTTTCATCAAAGAAAGCAAATTTTCTTTCAAACCGTCTTGACAATCTGCCCATTTTAATAAGCCCAGCAAATCAACTGAAAATAATTTCCAAAGTTTAATAATTTTTTTCTCGCATATAAAAGCAATAAAATACCATTTTGAGTTAATTTTGTTGAGCAAATCAAAGTAGAAATGTGAACACAATCTTTAATGCTTAGAGTAAGTCCTCCTGACTGTAAAGTTGATTTAGAGTGATTATTTCCTTCACTATTTCTCAACGTTTCAAATTCTTGGCGAGTTGCAGGTAACTTTAAATAATGTACATCTTTGTCGCTGTATTTCTTATGATCTACCTATAATTGAGAGGTCTTAAATTTCGAAAATTTGCCTAGAGCTTGTAAACTCTTACTCTGTACACTAAGAGATTATGGGATTCATTTTTTAAAGTTGTTCCATTTTCTTGTCGTAACTTTACGTAAGACATAGCAAACGGTCTCTCATTTTTATCTTTGGCTTTTTATGAAATAAAATACATTCATTACGTAATAAAGTAAGAAACCAACAAAGTTGTACCATCATTGGATGAGCGATGTCTAAATGTAAATTTTATATGTGCACTATCAAACTCTTCAATTGGAAGCGTTATCTGAGAAAAAAATAATAATATAATAATATTGACTTTATTTTCTGCCTATCTTAACACCGTTATACTTATGTAACCCGTTAGTACCTTTAAAGTTTCAAACCATTTTGGTTTATCTTCGTGATAATAAATTACACTACGATACTCATTAACCGGTTCAACTCCAGCTCCAACACTAATATAATTCTGCACAAAGACATTTTAAAAATAAATTTCTGCACACATTTTATAGCATTCATACCTTTAAAATTTGTCCTTTTTCGTTGAAAACACGAACAGTAACTTCGACATTTTTATCGGAAGATTTATTGCCCTTTGGAAATTCTCCTTGTATAAGTGTTAAATATAAATCGTTGCGTACGTCACCAGGTAATATTATTTCTGGAAACCCCATTTTTCTCGCAATCGCTGTAGTAACAGATACCAAATGCGGGTTTTCTTCCCGCACCTAAAATTTTTAATACTTGTAAAATTATAATGTATAAACAAACTAAATTTCAAGTACCTGTTTAAGATCACCGTGCAATAACTTAATCGATATCCATAATCCCTGTCCTTTGTGTTCTTTCTGGCTGACTTCTTTGGAAGAAATTGCTTTACGAATAACACTTTCTAAAAATTCTCTATCCCCACACCTAATCGTATTAAAAAAAAATCAAATTGCAGTTATCACAAAAAAGTGGTACTTACTGAATAAATGGAATAAAGTGTTGCTTCTCCTCATCGCTTTCTAATGTACCATTTACAATATCAGTAACATCTTTGGCTATTAAAACCATAATATAAAATAGTAATTATAGATTCAAAGTGTTTGCTCACCAAATTGAAAATTGTAAAATCCTTACCAGCAACTCCAAATGGTCTACGAAGTTCTTCTACTGACTTTTTAGGGGTATAAGTCATTCTCCTATGGTCAGTATCTTTTAACTCCATTGCACCTGATTTAAACAATGTAATAAAGTAACGAACTTAGTATAATTTCTTCTCCACTACCTATCCGCACGATTTGACAAAGCAAATAAACTTTCTGCCTCTCAAGATCTTTTGTTCCTAAATCCTAAAAGAATAAACTTGATTATCTTTCATAAACTTTTAACTACAAATCGCACTTACTGAAAACAAAACCCTTAAATTATTTAATTGATCAAGATCACGTGCAAGACCTTCTCTACCCCATTTAACCACGTAATGCTCACTGCGAAGTAAACACATATATTTTAGATTTCATTATTTTTTTTAAATATTTACCTAATAAAGGACATTTCTTTGGCATCGTATAGAGTCATCAACAAATCGGCATCATCTCCAATTTTACAAACAAAATTTTTTAAAGTTACATATAAACTATGGCAGTATCTCGTTGTAGATTTAGAAATTTTATGAATCACCTAAAAATCCATAATCAGTATTTGATTAAATTAATCTAATTCAGTTAACCCACAGAACGATGCAACCGCTGTGTTGCTATTTCGTGCTGACGATATAGTTGAATTGCACTCGTCTCATCTGGATTTAGAATATTTCCCTGTTCATCACGAACAACCAAATCCAAATCTAAAATACTGTTTCCTACATCAATAATAGTTGTTATTTTAAATTTTAATTCCTTCAATTCATCCTATAATAAAAAATGGTGCAACTTGTAATGTTTTCAAGCCATTTGCGATATGCGATAACTTGCCACTGGTAATGCCCCGGATAATATTAACCTCCTGTACTCAATTAAATCGTACATCATTCCTCGAATTTTATCAAAATTTTCTCCATTTCTCTGAAAAAATAAATGTGATAAATTTAGAATAAATTATTATGTAACAACTGCAGCTGTCATAAGTATACATACAATATATAATTGCTTCCAAATTATTAGCCATTCCCGAAGTGTGGTAGAAATTTCTTGAATGATTGGTATTTCTTTAGGTATCACTTCCTCATTAGGGCTATAAAAAATAATGGAAACTTTGAATGTATAATAATTAATATTAAGTTATTTGTACTTACCCTGTTTTGTCAACTAGTGCTTCTTTAATACTAATATACGTTTTTGGAAAAATCCCTTTTTTATTTCGGGTTTTAGTACTGTACCCGTAATACCAATCTAAAAGTAAAAATTTAAGTCATAATACTGCACATCAAGATGTTTGACCAATACCTTCAAGTTCTTCTAATATGTGAACTGTATCCCCGATATGTAGGTCCAAGGCATTGATCCCATCATACTTAAAAGTGCAAATCACTATAACAAAATAATTGTTTATCTTAAAAATTATTTATCACTTTAACTCCGAAATGCAGCAGGAATTAAATGCAAACAGGAAATATTTCTCCGGATATGTGTACGCTTGTTTGCGTTTCACAATAATCTTTTCGGTATTTAGCCCGCTATTACATAAATATTTTAGCAATGCTCTGTCTCCTTGAATTTTTATTTACAATAACTTTAGCGACACGCGAGAACGAGTAATGAAGATTATTCATCCTTCTGACTGGGTTAGATTCATAAGTATTCATCATCAAATTCAAACAGGTGGGTAGTTCTTAAGTTTACAATAAATAAAAAAGATATTTATACTTCTTACCAACACCGTACTTTTCTCTATCACAAACTCTTTTCCAACGCGTCATAGCAAATTTGTTTCCGATACACTTTACTAAAGTAAATTAGAACATTCAATGAAAACTTTCATCGTCGCCATTGAATAACAAATTAAGTTTATTGGCTGGCTGGGATGGCTGATACACACGTCATTTCGAAGCTGTCACATGACATGAAACCCCACCCACTTGACTGACCGCGTTTAATTTGAGTTCGCATAAACTAGTAAACGAATATGTGATATATAACTCAGTGATATTTCTTAATTTAATAGCGTTCTGGGAAAAGATGAAAAGAAAAGCTAAAAGAAGTACTAGTAAAGAGGGCGGAAAAAAGAATAGATGAGAGAAAGTAAAGTGGAAGATAAGAGCAATGGTAAAAAAAAAAAAAAAAGAGGAGAAGACGAATGATCCAATTACGCAATAGAAGTTGAGTAAATTATCATGTCCTCCGTTCACCAATAGTAGGTCAGAGCAAATAGCCAACTTTTCAAACGTCGACTCAACCAAGGTTGAGAGAAGCATCTAGATGCTTCTCTCAACCTTGAACTCAACGCCCACACGCAACGAACCCAACTTTTCAAACGTCGACTCATTGCCAGACAGAACCATCATAGTCATATCATTTTACCAGCTGTAGTATGGCTACTACTACTACTACTACTACAATGGAGAAAATCTTATCGATGATGGAACAAGATAACATTCAACTGGACTCTTTTGTTGAACGTTGTAGACTACTTCATAAAGCTTACAGCGCTGCTAATTCAAAAGACATAGTTTGGGCGAACCAGCTTGACTTCAGTGACAGGCTGTTACGAACAGCGTATATTTACACATATTTTACTGCTCACCTATATGGCACTCGAGATTTATGGTGTGAGATTTGTGGAATTAATGAATCTGTTAAAGCTAAGGTTCAAGCTCTGATTAGAAACCCGAAGATTCAAATCTGTTCCATCGGAGGGGGACCTGGAATTGATATTCTAGGAACCAGTTTGTTTTTGAAGTCAAAAAATTTTGAGGGAACTATACAAGGATCAGTTCTTGAATATTATCTCGATTGGCAATCCGATGCTTGGCTGTTTTTAAATAAATATAAAGCTGAAGGTCAGAGCAACGTTACAACCATGAATTATTACAAATTTGACTTTCGGCAGCAACAGGTGAGTTGAACTTTTCATCCCCTACTTGTTTAAAAAAATTGTTCTTTGCGTTTATCTCAGATTGATACAGACTCAAGACGAGAGATTGAGCGTGCAGACGTAGTGACATTAATCAAATTCATCAGTGCAATGGCGTTTGATGGCGGCGACTATCTTGGAAAGATCGGGGTTAGTCTGTTGAATCTCATGTTTCAAATTTGTTTTATAATTTTGAATTGTTTCTACCTTTTAGGAACTACTTAAATATATGAAGCGAAATGCCCTCCTTTTCATAATGGATAATAGTGGGGGTGTTAGCAATTATCATTTACTTTGTCTCTTGAAAAAAGCTGGGTTTGATGAATATTATCCGGTAACGTATATTTATAGCAATATATATTAAATTGAATATTGAAGCTTTAAATATGTTTTTTAGATACAGCAAACTGTAACGTCAGTTCCGGATCAGGAGAAGGAAGTTATGCATAATCATGATTCTGCAACTGTCAACTATAACCCTTATGACACCGTTCACTCTCAAGAATCACTAAACGTTTTTGCAACCGTTTGGGTAAAAAATTCAGAAAGTGGATCTGGCACAATACCATAGTTATTGGAATGTAACACTAACATATTCTTTATTAATCTGCTCAACTGTGCCACATGGCCAAGTTTAAATACTATCAGTAAATTAATATTACATGCAGACTCTTATTCGATTGTCATATTTGGTCAAAGAGTTTAAATTCATTTTTAAACCTAAAGAATTAACAATATCAGTTAATCAAAAGTTTAATTCTAAACACAAATTTTCCCATACTTATTAAGCCTTCCAATTGACACATTAACTAACTATTGCATTACCACCATTTTTTCATAATGCAATTGGTTGAAGATTTAACTATTAATGTTCGTAATGTTACTCGTCTCAGTAAATTTGTTCTACAAACAGATATAGAAAACAATTTTCTTGTAAAGGTAAGTTTCCACTTGTGTTTCCATATGACCTGAAGTAGAGAAGTAAACGCATGGAGTACAGAAGTAGACTTATCAATCTCTACAGATAGGTGCTACGATAAGTCGTGGGTCAGCTACTTTCCTTCCCACAGTGCAACATTCTTCTACTTCACTACATATGGAAACATAGTGGTAACTTACCTTTAAATGTCAACAAGTTCTTTACAAGAAGAAAATTCTTTTACAAAAAAACATTGTAATCCATTTTCCAGATGAGATAAGTTGGTTTAACAATACCAAACATGTTTGTTAATAATATCAATATAAAATGACATTTTATAAATGATATTTTAATGTCATAAAATTAATTATGTAATATGTAAAATAAAATGAAATGATCAATCACTAAGTTATAAGTGTATTAACTGTTCAAAACAAAAACAAACCATTTTGAAAAACAATTTTTCATTCACTTCAATCCCATTCCATTACACAAATAAATTGCGCTGTATTGCTGTTGTAACTGCCAAAAAGTCATCATTTCTTTTCCAAATTGACAACAATAAATATGATAACACAGCATTTCATATCTATATTCCTAATTCATATCTTGATCAAACTGTAGTATCGGATTCTTCAGTTCTAAAAAAACAAATTTCTTAATTAGTACACAATTAAACTAGGAATAATAATAATAACCTTAAATTTTTCGTTCTTCCTACATGATTAGGACTATAGACTTGTAAATCTTCATCTGAATCTGGCAAATTCATAAAATCTGTTAATTGAATTGGCAGTCAATTTCAATTGGAAGGTTAAGAATTTGTTCTCTGGTACTTGATTCCCTTGTAAATATTTATTCTGTGCTGCAACTCCTTCTGTACTCGACACTGAATAAATCTTTAATACAATTTTTCATTTAATTTCAAAAACGTTTTCTCCCATCAAATTTACTAAGAAAAGTATTCTTCATAACCTATAAAAAAATCGATTAAACATTTGATTTAATCAGTGAAATTCAGAGCTCCCGTGCGCAACTGGTGTCGTATTTAGCAAATTTTTTTTCTTAGTTGTTGCGCTCAAATTTTTGATTTTTGTTTTTTAATTTTGCTCATATGAGTCCATTGATCAAAAAATGGGAAATACTCCAAACAACATTTTCGTTTTCGTTTTTTTTATTTTTTGATGCCATACATAATAATAGCTCTCATTTGCATTTTACTAATGTAAAGATAATTAGGTATTAGAAAGTCATTTCACACTGGATGAAATTCTGAAAGGTAGTGATATCATCAAGCATCATTAGAACCTGCAAAATTCAAGGAACTTGTGGATTAAGTGCACTTGCAATCCTAAAAAGCATTTGCTTGCTTGCGAAGTTCCTTGCTATGAAAAAGTAATGAATTTACAATTAACTAACACGAACTTATTTTTGCCCTCTATATCACTTATGGAAAACCGTGGTCGCTATTTGTTATCTTCAAAAAGTCAAATTATTAACCCGAGAAATGATTAAACTCAAGTAAAAATGCTTCATGATTGGTCGAACAATGGGTTACAGATATTATACGAGATAAAAGTATTTTAGCTCAAGATGTTTTGTAATATTCCATAAAGCACACTTTCACTGAAAGGAAGATGTATTAGTCATAATATTTACTTTATTATTCTATATTTGTTAAAACAATTGAAACAAAATAAAATTTAGGAAGAAAAATAAATATGATTAAATCTAAATTACAACACATAATTTTTAAGTATTTCGAAAATTTTTTGTACATAATTTTTGCAACGATAAATAATAATAAAAAAAAAATCGTCATTTATATCAACATGGCACTTTCGTATATAAATTCACGAGGACGCATGATATTTAACAAATGCAATTGCAGCCAATTCTTTACAAAACTCTTCGAGAACTATAATACCTTCTAAAAATCCATCACTATCACTTAACGTTCTGAAAGGATCAATGTTATAATTTTATAATATTAAGCGGGCGTTTACAATTACCCTCTAGTTATCTCCCCAGATTCTCCTAATAATTCTTGCCGAGTGACGTACAGTTTTCGCTTGAATTGTGGTATTGACTGAGCTTTTATTTGCACTTCTGACGTCAACTACAAAAATATAGAATTAACTTAATTAACTGGAGAATATTTCATTTAGTCTCTCAAATACCTTTTCTAATACAGAAAATAATGTACGTGATCCAAGTGCTTGTGGAATCAGAGGATTCAATAAATATTCATGTAAGTATGGATGAGGAAGTAAAGCTAATTTTGATACAATAGACGTAATTTGCAAACTTAGTTCGTACGGCTAAAAATAATCGAATTAAATTACATTAAACGAGTTAAAAATAAATGAGATGCTCAGTTATACCTGTTCCAAAAGTCGTTCCAGTTTATCAAACAACATCTGTAAAAAAGAACCCTCAAAAAAAATGAATGTGTCAGCCTCCGGTTGCGATTCAGAACTGGACGCATCAGAAACTGGCTGTTCTTCCCTAGATATTGCTTCTCTTGGCCAATTAAACGAAGCACATGCTGTAGCGGAGTCTCGAAACTATTCATCACATTCATTTGCATTTTTAAAGTTAAAGCTAGATAAAGTTGGTACCTGTCTATGCGCGTCTCTTAAATAATTTTCGTAACCAACATCGTCTTCGTTATCACATGATTTCAGCTCATCGGGTAAAAGTAATAAAAAACTGAAATACATTTAAAATTATTTATTTCAATCAATTTCAAATCAACTCAAGCTTTTGTTACCAGTTAATTATTTTATGAATGTTGCTTGGTGCCAATGTGCGACTTACTGGTGAAGATCCGGGTGAAATGTCAGTGTCTATACTCCAAACACTCTAATTAGTAATGTCACAAAATAATTTCATTACTAACTACAACCATAAAATCCCTTTCGTATCCTTTCGTCTTCCTCATCACTCCAACTGGCTTGGCAGTCAGCTAATGTGTGGTCGTAATATTCCCTTCCAAGTAAATTATTTAATACCAAATTGTGGAAGACGTGTTCATTGTATTTTTCCAGTAGACATTCAAAAAGTTTCAAAATTATAATCGCTACCTAAAATTATTGAATACAATAAGCAAAACGCAATCAGTTTTCGAGTGGTGTTTAAATTTACTTCATGAGATTCACTATTGCATTTATCTAATAAAAATTTTTTCATTGGATGATGGACCACGCCATGAATTTCAATGTCATTTGTCTGTCCGAGTAAAACTTTGCCAAATTCTAAAATTGGTAACAATCAGAATCGGAATTGAAAAACAACCAATAAAACTACCATTTAACATTTGTTTAGATGAAATTAACTGAACGCAACGCATAACATAAGCGATTGCTGTGATGGATTCATTTTCGGGCCTAAATAAGCGATAAAAATAAATCATCAAATTATAATCACACATTGATAAACATTTAACTTAGATAGTAAATATATTTACCCTTCTAAAATAATCGGTTCGATAACCTCAATTAGCCATTTATCCTTTAAATCTGCAGCTAACTTCTCCGCTATCTTTGGTTGTGCTACTTTCATCAACTGGTCACAAAAATCCAGCCACGATAAAAAAGCGATAAATTGGCGTTTACCAGAAAACATTAAAACATCTTCATGGAAATTAAATGCATCAAGCCTAAGTTAAATAATTTTCAATGTTTGTTTCCCATTTCATTTATGAAATTAAATTACCCCCACTTAGCCTCTACTAAGTCAATGACCGTTGGGTCCAATACAGGAGGAAGGACACTGTAAAACTGAATAAGTCGCTCTGTAAGCAAATTGCAAAATAGACTGTTGTCAGTAATTGATGAGACTACAACATCATCATGAAGACTAGCACATAACAACAGTCCTTCACAAGCTTTCAAAATTATGTGGTTATCCTAAATTTAAATGAAATAATAAAATTTTAGTGTATATATAAATTAATTAAGCAACACTCTCTCTCTTACAGCACTCTGGCATAGCGTGATCAATGAATTGACTAGGGGAAAATCAAATTTGTCTTCTTTTTGAGCACTTGCTTCCTCACTTTCCGTATTTGTTTTCTTTATTGGCTATGTAAAATTAAAATTATTAATGTAAAAAAAATGTATTAAAAGAATCATAATATAAACCTACTTCCATGAAGAAATTCACTAAGTGAGAAGCGTCTTTTAATTTTGCACATATAATGCACAATAATTGAACCTCTTCACCTTCTGTTGGCGCTGCTTTTATTTCGCCACACATTTTAACTAGACGCTGAAGAAATTATTAGTCTGGAAAATTTTTTTAGGTAATCTTAGAAACGGTACCTGAACAGGTCGATGAACGCTGACATGAGGTAATAAGGGCTGCTTAATTCTGATTAACAGTTGACTAAAGAATGTTAGAACTTGTTGCTTCATTCCAGGTGGACACTAGAAAAATTAGAAATTGTAGATTATGATCGATAAATTAATAAATTATGATTACATCTGCTCTTCCAAGTGTGTATAAGGTGTCCAATAATTTGTGATGGAGAAGATATTCCATGCACGGACCAGTTGACCCATCTTCAACTGACTCTTCCTCATCCATTAAAATTTGAAGCATTTGCTTCAAGTGTCCAGCAATATTCGTTTCTTCAACGGGGGCTTTACTGTCTAAAAATTTAAAAAATTACACGTTCAATTTGTTTGAATTATAAATTAATTTTTTACAATTAATTACCTGAATTTTTATCAATAAAAAAGTTCGTAATGGATTTCCAATGATGTCTAAATTCTTCCACCAAAGGAACTGGGGGTGCCAACTAGAAATATTAGCTTATTATTCATTCCATTCAAGGGGTACCACCATACTAACGAGCGAGCAAGTGGCATCAATTTAATAATCAGATAAATATTGACAAGAAATGCATCGATTAAGTTATTATTTGTGAATAAACAATTAACTCACTGCATCGACTGCATTATGAAGCACCGTTGCAAAGCGACTCAACATGTCTCAATGATTATAACCACACATACGATAAACAGATAAGAAGCGACACTACCATTTTTGCACTGAACCGAACCGGTTACAAACGTTAATTTATAGATGCAAAACACTTCTGAAAAGTACTCAATTCTACCGCTACATGTCACTACCAATCAAAACATTTTTTTGGCAATGGCGGATAGCAGTTCGGATGAAGGTGGTTTAGGAGAACAAGCATGGGATTTTTATCGTGATCGACCTGAATGGGCAGATGTTAAACCAATATCTCAGGATGAAGGTCCCAATCCAGTTGTTCAAATAGCCTATTCGGAGAAGTGTGAGTACACTTGGACATTCAAAATTAATAAAAGCCGATAAGTGAACTGTGGAGATATCAAATGACATTTTCTTTTTAAGTTCGAGACGTCTACGATTATTTTCGGGCAATTTTACATAGTAATGAAAGGAGTGAACGAGCATTCCAGTTGACAACTGATGCAGCTTGTTTGAATCCTGCCAACTACACTGTTTGGTAATTATATGTGACATTCAATTACTTTCTCACTGATCGGTTTTTAACTTTCAGGTATTATAGACGGTTATTATTAAAGGATTTAGGTAAAAATGTTTACGATGAATTAAAATATATTGAAGAAGTAATAGAGGACCATCCAAAAAATTATCAAGTTTGGTTAGTGGAGTTTTGTTAATAAAAATTTATTGTAAATTAACTGATGAGAATTGAATTTTAAAGGCATCATCGGCGTGTATTAATAGAAGGGTTACAAGATGCGTCTCAAGAACTTACGTTAACGAAAAAAATTTTATCTCAAGATGCTAAAAATTATCATGCTTGGCAGCATCGGTGAGTGAATTTGTAATGTGGTAAAATGATTTATGGTAATATTATGACTTTACAGGCAGTGGGCTATACGAGAATTCGATCTTTGGGAGAATGAATTAGAATACGTAGATTCATTACTTAAAGAAGATGTTCGCAATAACTCTGCTTGGAATCAACGCTACTTCGTTATAAATAATACCGCCAAATTTGTCGGGGATGTTGTACAACGTGAATTAAGGTTAATTGTCAAGTTGAAGTTAGTTTTACCTATATCCACCCATTATTCTATTGCAGATACACTTTTGAACAAATTTTGAGGGCAGTTCATAATGAAAGTTCATGGAATTATTTAAAAGGGTAAATGGATAAATACAGAAGCATTTATGTAGTATTCATACTCTGTAATATCGTTTTTAGAATATTAATGGTTCAAGATACTCTTAATTTAAAAGAAGTTCGAGATTTCGTAATAGATTTATATGACAACCATAAAAGTAGATCACCTTATTTACTATCTTTTATGATCGATTTGTACGAAGACCAACTACAAAAATATCCTTCCAACTCATCTGATATTCTTCACAAAGCTTTACAAGTAATTACATCAAATTCTTTTACTTAATTAATTTTGATTATCTTCATCTTTTTCAGTTATGTCATCAATTGGCAAACGAATTTGATACAATCCGTAAAGAATTTTGGAATTTTATGGCTAGATCGTTAGCACAAAAATTTGGTAGAGAAACAGATACTAATGCTACCGAAGGTCGTGGAGATATAGAACATCATGAAGACGTTGCGTAATAAAGCTTGTCATTTTTCCGATTTTTTTTTTTTTTTGGTAAAGGTTTTTTGTGTAACAAAAGTGACCCAAATGTACGAAATATATGAATGTTTTTAAATTTATAAGTGATTAAAATATACAGTTAAATATTTGCCAATAAATTAAAAATGTTTCACAAAACAAATTTATATCTGATTTAGAAATACACATGCGTTGTAATCATCACATAAAATTTACACCTATTACTGAAAGAATATGGCAAATATGACTAAAAAAATTTTGCTAAAAATTGCAAAAATTTGATTATTATTACCGAAAGTTTTTTCACCACCGGATGGCGCAAGTAACCGGTCTCGTGGTGTTGAAATCTTTGATGATTACACCCTAGTGGCAGAAAATGAAATCTAAAAACAAGCGATGAGTGCGAATGTGTTGTACAATAAGTTTGGTACTACTATACGTACCAGTCAAGTAAGCAGTGACGGTTACGAAATTACGAACTTATTATCCAATGACCCATCTCTTCGCCGAAAAGGTTTTCTCGGAGAACGCTTTATTAAACCTCCAGTGGATATTTATGTAAGATTTGAAGATCCTCTGGAACTAAATCGCATTGTTTTAAATGGGCGAGTTGGATCACAAAAAAGCAACGGATTTGAGATATACTCACAAATTAATCAAGCAAATACTTCAGTATTTTATCCACTGGCAAAGACAGTTGTAAACGCAGACCAGGAGGAAGCCGTGTTTGTAAATACAAATTTCGTCTCAAGAGCTCCTTTTTCCCCCGAATCCAGTCAAAAATTACATAACAATGTTGTAAAACTACGACATCATTTAAGTCAAACACTCACAAATGTATCTCAAATTCAAATACGAATCACAAGAACTTTAAACAGCTGTATTCCAGCACTTGGAAAACTAGAAATCTGGGCTCAACCTAGCTCTTTTTGCAGTAAAGATGTTACAATGAAATTTTATAACACCTACAAAAATTTATGTGCATTACCACCATCAACGATTAATTACCTAGTTCCGAAAGACGAACCGCAACAAGAGAGTTTGCCCTTGTCAAGCAATGAAATTCCACCTGAATTTGTAGATCCAATTTCCTGTGATATAATGGTACTGCCAGTGTTGTTACCATCTGGTCATAGCATCGATCAGGGAACTTTGGATAAATATTTAGCTAGTGAAGCATCATGGGGTCGGTCTCCGAACGATCCGTTTACTGGTCTTCCTTTTAATAGCAGCAAGAAACCGTTGCCACATTCAGCCCTTAAAGCAAGAATTGATCACTATTTACTTACGCATGAAAATATTGCTAAAACTCTACCCAGATGCACTGGAAGAAAATCTGAACCGAAAATCCAATTTCCCAGTAAACGGCCTCCATATCTCGTACCGGAAACCGGAAAAAGAGTGAAACTTCAGGGAAACACTTTTAAAACATTAACAACTCACGAATTGAATTTAAAAGAAAGTTTAGATTCGAGTGTAAAACAAATATTGAACTCGTACCCTACTTTCACGAAGACAGGAACTACGGAAGATGATGATGAAGATAATAAATTTTGTTGTCCCCATAATAAATGGCACGAAATTTATAAATTACCATGCGAGCACTTGATTTGTCGATTATGTTTAGTGAAAAAGAGAGAAAATTCTAATTTAGTATGTGACGAATGTAAAATTTCATTTAATTCTAATGAACCAATACGAACATTTTTGTAGGTTAATTAAAAATTTGGAATAAATATTATATTCTCTGATTCTCATCTTAATTGGTCTTGTTGGATACAAACACTTGGATGACATTGGCCTCTTTCACTACAATAGTGTGAAATACAACCTACAAAGTCATTACACTGTGAATACGGCCTCTAAAATAAATAACTTATTTATGTTGATGGTTATTCGAAGTTCATATGTGACCATGAAGCCACTCACATATGTGCTCTACAAATTTGCTACGATTTTTGGATATCAACCTAAAAAGTACCATTGCTGTGAAGACGTTTTGACGGCACAAGGCTATGCGGTTGGAAAAAAAATAGGCGAGGGTGCTTACGGTAATGTTCGTATTGCAAAACAGTTTGGTGTTGGAGAAAATGCCCGTAAAATAAGAATAGTTGCTGTGAAAATAGTCAATCGGAATAAGTTGTCAACTGAATTCAAAGACAATTTTTTTCATCGAGAGTTGGAAATTTTAAGAAAATTGTGTCATCCGAATGTAATTCGAGTTTACAATATTATTGATGTTCAAGATAAGGTAAGTATACCAGGTTTACATCTGTGTTCAAATTAAACTAATGCAGAAATCCAGTTTGAGCCATGATTTCGGAAATCAGACTTATTTCATCTTTTCTATTTTATAGGTGTACATAGTTATGAAATATGCCCGGAAAGGAGATCTTTGTAATTACATTCATGACTATGGCCCGTTACAAGAGGAAAAAGCAACACACTGGTTTCAACAAATTGTATTTGGTTTATCGTACTGTCATGACCAAGGAATAGCTCATCGTGACTTGAAGTCGGATAATATTTTAATCATGAACTCCCGTCATGTTGTCATTAGTGACTTTGGATTGGCATGTTACTGTCAAAATTCTAAGTTGTCTATATCAAATAGAAATTTTCGCTATAATTTCTAATAATTTCTTTCATTGTAGCATTAGTTCTAACTTTTCTGAAACGTATTGTGGCAGTCCTGCTTATGCTGCTCCTGAAATCATAAGTTGTCAACCTTATGATCCAACAGCAGTAGATATATGGAGTTTAGGAATTGTGTTTTACTTCATGCTCAATGCAAGTTTACCTTTTGATGACTCCAATTTGTTACTTATGCTTGAACGCCAACAGAAACGTGAATTTATTTTCAATCCTAATTTGAAACTAGAACATCACTGTAAGAGACTAATATTACAAATGTTAGACCCTCAGCCATTGACTCGCATTACATTGGATAAGATTAGCCAATTAGAGTGGTTAATTCAACGTAGCATTGTTTATGTTCATGATTTCAGATACGTCAAATGTCAAAATGACTAATCTCGAAATCTAATAAAGTTTTTCATTCTTTTAGTTATGATGTCACGTGATTGTTACCTCATTTAGAATTAATAAAAAATCGCTCATTTTTAAAGTTTTTTTGATGATCTTGCTGATTATGGGAAATTTATGCCATCAAGTATTAAAGTAGATCACCAGCTGTAAACATGACTTCATTTCTAGGAGGATTTTGTAAAATTACTTCAAAAGTAATTATTTCTATATTTGGGTGCAAAACTTGACCTACTGGTATAAATTCGTAAATAAACTAGGTGTTCAAGATAAATCAAACATGCGGTACTCTAGCAAACCTTCACCCTTGTTTTATGAGTGCGAGACCTGTAGTAAGTTAAAAAGATTTAAATGATACCTTAAAGATTTTAATATTATTTTGAAAGGCTCTGGTCGAACCTGAAAGATCCGTAACCTGTACACTCATACCTGGAGATGGCGTTGGAGCTGAACTTATTAATTCAGTGCGACAAGTTTTCGAAGCTTCTAAAATACCAGTGAAGTTTGAATATTTTTTCCTCAGGCAAGAACATAGGATAAAATAGAAATTTTTTTAACTAATCCAAGGTAATGTTTTGCAGTGGAGCTCAACCCGAATTGAGTGCCCCTCTTGACCAAGTTGTAGAATCTGTCATGAAGAATGGAATTTGCTTGAAAGGAATCTTATCAAATCCACTTTCAACTGTAATAAGAGAAGGAATAACAACAAACATGAAGCTAAGGTAGTGGAAATTTCTTGAGTAACCTCCCTTTAAATTTATGTTTTACATAGACGAAGTTTGGATTTATTCGCCAATGTGGTGCACATAAGAAGCTTAGCAGGGTTGCAGACCCGGCACGCTGATCTAGACTTTATCATTATTAGAGAGTCAGTAGAGGGGGAGTACAGTGCTTTAGAACATGAAGTATATTTTCATTACTTCTGCAACATTATATTTAACACATGATCTCATTTTTGAATATTTTAGGGTGTGGAAGGTGTAGTTGAGGGCCTTAAAATTGTGACTCGTTTTAATTCACGACGACTAGCGAAATTTGCATTTGATTACGCGACAAAACTGGGGCGGAAGAGAGTGACAGCAGTACACAAAGCAAACATAATGAAGCTGGGAGATGGACTCTTCTTGAACACATGTTCAGATGTATTATAGAGTCACATATAGAGTCACATATGGTTAAAACAAGTTGCCATTTGCAGATTGCCAAA